>APFE030594235.1:214308-243183 GCA_000404065.3 Pinus taeda | reverse complement strand
AATCCCACATCTACGACACGGAATGAAGCAAATGATTTTGGAGGTGAAAATGATCTGATGATATAGGGTTCAGGGTGGTGGTCATGAAAGAATGGAGCGTGAATGTATTGCAGCGAGTGACACATAAGTGAATTCTCTGAGTGACTTCTCTTGAACATATCGAAAACACTGATGATGGATTGGTAGCATTAAAGCCAAAGATGGATGGTGTGATGGACCAATGGTGATATGACCAACGAACAGGACAACCCAACCCGACTCGGATGCAGAGAGAAAGTGTCATGTTCAAAAGAGACTTGCTACCAATAAAGCTTTTTCAAGTTTTCTTCCCAATTTTCCCCAGTCTTTGCTGACCAGTACCTCTTTATTTTTCTCAAGCTTGAGGAGGATAACATATGCTTGTTCTATAATTCACCCTTCGGGAAAACCTGTTGCTATATTTTAACGAGCCTAGCGACAGTGATACTCGTTCTCATCCATTTGGATGAGTTTGTCGCTATTCGGTTTTAATGAGTTTAACGACAAAGATAAATCGGTCCTTTTCAATTTTAGAGAGTCTGAAAGGGACGGAAAGCAAACTCCAAAGATTCTTTTTCGTCATATAATCCCTTAAGTCCAAAAAAGCATAAAATAATACGAAAGGGATGAATGTTTGGTAATTTTAACGAGCCGAACAAGACAAGCGCTCGATCTTTTTGTGTAATAATCCCTCAAGTCCAAAAAGATTAAAATATAGAGGAGGGATACCAATTCCGATGACTTTAATGAGTTTGGGAGGCTAATCGCTCGACAATCCTTTCATATTTTACGAGTCAGTTGAAAAGAGCTTAAAGGAGACTCATTTTTCAAGGAATGAGTGATTATTTCGGGTAGCAGCTGATTCCAGATAAGGTTTGGAATTTTCCAATCACGACAGTGTCACAAGGATGGCTAATAGAATCACTCTTCGCAGATGTTCCTCAAAAGGGTAAACAATCAAATGGAGGCGAATGATCGGTTAAAAAAAAGAGTGGAGGTGATGATGAGAACACGACCAAGGCTCAAAATCTGATGATAATGCATTCACAATGGTTATTTACCAGAAAATTGGTTCATTTTTTAATGAGCTTAAACTCTCGTGGAAACATTTTCTCATTGATTATGTTTATTACGAGCTTGAATTCTGCGTTAAAACTGCTCATGGCGGGTTTATTTTTTAACGAGCTTGAACCCTACGGTAACACTGCTCGTGATAAGTTTTCATGCCCCAAGCATAATAACACAAATCAAGGTGCATGTCCCCCAAGCTTCATTTCATTCAACTCGGTGGTTGGAATGAAGGTTTACCTTCAAGATCTTTGAAAGAATCAATTTGGAAAGGGAGTTGTTTCATTTTTTAATGAGGTTGACATAGTAAAAGAACTATCCTCATGGCGACCTTTGATCACAACTCATAACGGGTTATGAAGGAAATATTTGGTTCCAATGCCCCCAGTACATAATGTACAACATCACTGAATTGATCATCAGATGATGTAGATATGGTAGGGCTTGGAGGCAATGCCTCGCGATGATCCACACTATCAAAATGTTCTGTGTTCTTCTTCATTTTTGTTGATGTAGAAGATCTGATGGGACAGGTTTCCACTGTGGCCACTTCTGCCAGCTTACTCGGAGGTGGAAGGGCAAAAGTCCCCATTAAAGAAGGGTCTTTTAGGAGGCCTACTCCGATATTTTGAAGTGACTGAGAGCTTCCGTGGATCATCAGAATGCTTCCCGTAACTTGTGAACTATTGGGGAGAAATGTTTGTTGGTTGACAATTGTGATTCCTCCTTGGAAGGGAAATGCAATCTTTCTAAAGTACGTCGACACAACGGCAGCCATAGCATATATCCAGGGCCTTCCCAGTAGGATGTTGTAATCAAGGTTTCCATCGATAACTTCAACATCAATTTCTACTGTTTTTCCCCCCAGTTCGACTTGCAAGTTACTTAAAATCCCATATGGAGTGTATGTTTGCCCATCAAATGCTTTTAAAGTCGTTGAAGATCGCGATAAGGGTGGTGAGCCTAAATTTTTCCAGCAACTCATTGACATAATACATGTAGATGCCCCCTCATCAATAATTATTCGATGAACAGTTTTGTTGAGGGCTTTCACTTGAATAAGGAAGGCTAGTTGAGTTGGTAACTGAGGGTCATATCCTTTGTGATCAAAGGCCACAAGATTGGAATCCACTGGTTCAATCCCACCTATCGCTGATAATAAAGCTTGCTTTTGGGAGGGGAAAGTTTGCAGTACCTCAAGCGTTGACATAGTCAACGGCGATTGGGCTAGATCCTTCACCATATTATAATGTTGTGTTGCTCTGGCACGAGGATTAAATGTCGATTTGTGTACTACTCCCTTTGACAGCTTTATCATTAGCTCAAGAATGATGGGTGGCACAACTTCGGTCGAAGTTGTTGTCGAACTACTAGGTTGATATGTAGCCTTGTTGTTCGACATCTGTGGATTTCCATAATCTTTATTCCTTGTCGATATCAAAGCATCATTTTGTTGTTTCGAAATGGAAAACATAAGCACTCGGGATGGGGAAGCATTATCGCTAGCAACCATATTTGCTCCTGGGTTTGGAAATGGATCAGTCAATACCGCTGAGGTTTTTGAATTTTTGAAGAATTTTCTAAGCTCAGCTTTATATAGACAATCTCTTGTCTGATGATCCTCATCACATATCTGACACCCTGAAGGAGGTTTCCTTTGCCTAGAAGGGTTTGCAGAAGGTTTTTTAGGAGATGACTCCTCTTGTTTCTTCTTTTTCCCTTTCTTTTCTTCTTGCCTCCTGGTTGCTTTGGTTCTTTGCCTTTGTCAGTCGACATGGCATTAACCTTCGAGGCAACAAGTTTGTCATTCACATTTTGACTAAAAACCGTATGGGCTTTCCTTGACTAGTATCTATCTTAGAGACAAACAAGTAAAGACTACTTTCATTTTCCTTTATGAAAAATAGATAAGAGTGGAACAAAGGACACCAACCTTAGTCTTGCGCTTGGTTCCTTACTCGATTCCTCTCCTTCCTGATAGATCTTTACTGCTTCTTCTTCATCTGCCTAGCTTCAAAGGGCACCTGTGGAATCAAAGCAGCATAATACTATCGAAGAACAGAGATCTATATTCATAAATAACACAGGACCAGATATATATTAACCACACAAATGCATATACAATCAAACATAGAAGAATATGGAGGAAAACTTGAATAGCTTTATTAATATCAAGAATAGTAAGAGGATTACAACCAATAGTTATGACCTAGCATTATCCTCCAACAAGAAATCCCTTCTTCACCTCAAGTAAATCTTAGATCACCCAACACTATGAAGTTTCACCAGAAAACCAACAGCACTTCTCTACAAGATACAAAATTCCAGCCTCCGGATCTCTGTGATGAGGGATCCATATATAGATGATTGTAGGGGGTGAGTCATCTTCTAGGGTCTTGATTAGCGTCCTCTCTCTGATAGTTCTTGATTCCACTTGGAGATTGATGATCTCTTACTCATCCCTGGTCGAAAAAAGAGAGGCAAGTGTCAGAGGGGAAGCTTCTGGAAGATTCTATGATCTTCCACCTTGCAAATTGTCTCTGCCATTTGTCCATTCTCGCCCATCGCACCCTACAGAGGGGCCATCTAGTATGCATCACACCCTTTACACTGGAAAGGTGATATGCATCGCACCCTCTGCACTGGGTATTCACTATGGTCCAGTTTTGACCATTTCTGAGTAGTTTTTAGTGGAGAACTTCTGGGAGATGATGTAATCAACTGACCTTGTTCCTTTAGGTAGTGAAGCAACACTTTTAGAGACTTAGGAGCCCTCAGTTTATGGACATTTATGATTGGGGTTTTAGTGCCCAAAAGTGTCTATAACAGTTAGTCACTTACTTAAGAGTCAAATGTACGTGTTGTGAGGCATTTTGGTTCCTTTTGCTACTGCCTGCTCGTATTTCAGTTGTTGCATGCCCTTATCTCCTCTGTTTCATGATTTTTGCTTCCTGATGTGTGGCTTGTTTACTTTATGTAGGTATTCTATGGCTAGATCTAGCTTCAAATGTCCCCTGCAATCCCATGGTCACACTTCTTTTGCTACTGTGGCTTGATTTTAATGGGATCAACTGTTACAAGAATTCCTACAGAAGCTCCTGTAGCTACGTCTCCATTTAAAATTTTTAGCTGACTTTTGTGCTGGGAGCTGTGAGGATGATGCCATAGATGTTTATGAAGATGGAGAGGTAGTTGGTAAGCTATAGGTGAGATTTGAGGTGCTGCTCCCTTTACTTTTTGTTTTGTTTTTTTTTTTTAAACTGATTTCTGTGTTTTTTCGACAGGAAGGAAAAAATGATGATGATGAGGTGGTGCAGGTGTGGGATGGATGGCAAGGAGTGTGGATAGTTGTAGGAGGGTCTACATGCTCTTAATGAAACCTCCCAGCTCCTCAAACTACTTTTTGGAACCATTTCTGGCTCTTTGTGATTTCTACAAGAGCCGCATGTAGAACACACAGGGCCTCCTGTAGAACACACAGTTTCCACAAAAAAACACAGTTGGGTGGAAGAAAGATTAGAAATGATGGAGAAGAGTGTAGGGGAGATGAAATAGGCTTTTTGGAATCTTATCTTGCTCCTTTTGGTCCACTTGTAACCTGGAATGCACATTAAAAGTCAATTCTCTTTTCCTTCTTTTCTCTGCTATTTTTCTCCTTTTCGTTTTCTCCGAAAGATAACTAGGGCAACTCAAGGAGGTTTTCACCTTATTTTCCTGCCCTGGGCACCTCCAAGGGAGGTTTTAACCCAGGGATCTTATTCTCTCTCTTTCCTATTTTTTTCATCACTGGGCCGCCTCAAAATAGGTTTTCAACCCAATGATGGGACTGAAGTGCCTCATGGAGGTTTTCACTTGAGTGCTTAATTTCTTTTTTCTACTCTTTCAGTGAGTGGGTGAAGTGGAGGCTAAGACCTACTCCACTACCATCATTGTCTCATTCAGATCTTCAATGAACTCTTGCTTGGAGAGGGACTTCTTGTAAATTTTCAACCTATGTCCATTGACGAGCATGGGGATGGCTTCCTCATTAATGGTTCTGATCAGAACTGAACCATTGTCATTGCATTTTTCCATAGTGTAGGGTCCTAGCCATCTTGTCCTCAACTTTCCTTTGAAGTCTTTAAACCTTGAGTCATAGAGCGGTGCCCAATATCCCTCTTGGAATTGCTTTTGCTTGATATTTTTGTCATGCCATATCTTTCTCTGAAGCTGAACTACCTCTCTATGGAGAAGGGCCTGCAATCTTTGTTCATCCAATCCATTGAGCTGGAACAGTCTTTCCCTCTGTGCATGGTTGAGGTTTAGGTCCAATTGAGCTTCCATTCTTAGTGTATTGTATTCAAATTCTATTGACAGCAAAGCCTTATTCCCATAGACCAGTTCATAGGGTGTGAACCATGTGGTGGTCTTCCAAGTTGGGTTGTAGGCCTAGGTGGCCTCAACTAGTCTATCCACCCAATGTTTTCTATTGCTTCTCACTACCTTGGTTAGAATTCCTTCCAAATCTCTATTAGTGACTTCCACCTACCCATTAGCTTATGGATGGTAAGGGGTGGAAGTCTTGTACTTGATTTTATGATGTGTGAGCAGATCTTCAATCAACTTGGAAGTGAACTGACTGCCTTGGTCTGTGACCATTTCTCTTGGATACCCGAACTTATAGAATATGTTTTCTCTCATAAATGCAACTACATTTTCCTCTATTTCTACTTTGATTGGTTTTGTTTCTATCCATTTTTTCAGATAATCGACACACACAATGATGTATTGCTTCTGTTTTGAAGTAGGGTTGATAGGACCCACAAAGTCCATGCCCCACTTCTTAAATGGCTCAAATGTCACTTGAGGTTGCATGGGAATCTCATACTTTGGAGTAGGTTTCCCCATCCTTTGACAACGATCACATTGGCTGGTATATCTCCTCACATCTTGATGGAGACTAAGTCAATAGTAGCCTACTTGCAATATTTTGAAGGTAGTCCTCTTTGTTGCAAAATTGCCTCCACAAGGCCCATCATGATAGGCCAAGAGAATGTCAAAAACTTACTCCTCCCTGACACATCTTCTCAAGATCTTATCTAGGCCAAGTTTGAAGAGATTTCCCCCAATCTAGGTGAAAAGGGCACTTTTCCTCACGATCTTGCTCTTCTCCTTTGAGGACAGGTGTGGTGGGAACTGTGTTGAAACCAAGTAGTTTGCCCTATCAGCAAACCATAGAGAAAATACTGAGATAGCAAACATGTGTTTATCTAGCATTTGATCATCCACCATTCCTTCCTCACCTATAGGAAAATTTACTCTAGACAAAAAGTCAACAACAACATTTTCTTTACCAGGCTTATCAACAATGGTCAAATCAAACTGCTATAGTAAAAGAAACCATCTAATAATGTGAGAATTTACATCTCGTTTGTTCATTAAATATCTAATTGCAGCATGATCAGTGTGTACAAAGCTTTGATAGCCTATGATGTAATCCTAAATTTGTTTAAGGAATGCACTATAGCTAGGAGTTCCTTCTCAGTTACTGGGTAATTTAATTCTGCCTCTGACAAATTTTTACTTATAAAGTATATGGCATAAGGTAAGTTTTCATCAATTTGTCCTAAGGCTTTCGTTTGAGGCATCTATGTGAATATGGAAAGGCAGAACCCAGTTTGGGCCTCTCAGAACTGGGGCAGTCACAAGTTTGCTTTTTATCTAGGGCTTCTTGACAGTTTTTAGTCCATATGAACTCGACATATTTTCCTAAAAGACCAAACAACAGAGAGGCTAGCTTACTTAAATCTTTAATGAATCTTTTGTAATATCCAACTAAGCCTAGGAAACTTCAGACATCTCTCACCTTTTGAGGAGGTGGAACCCTTTGGATGATGGCAATTTTGTTGGGGTCCACCTACAACCCTTGTTGAGATATTGCATGACCTATCACGGTCCCTTTAGTCATCGAAAATTCACATTTTTCTGGACTGAGGGACTTGTTCATTTCAATACAGTTGTCCAAGACTTTTCCTAGGTTAGATAAAGCTTCCTGAAAGTTAGAACCATAAGGAGTGAAATCATCCATATATATTTCCACTGCATCATGAACCAAGTTAGAAAATATACTCCATACTACTCTCTGGAAAGTGGCTGGAGCATTACATAAACCAAAAGGAAGGACCTGATAATCAAAAGAACCCAAAGGACAAGTGAAAGTGGTCTTATCTTGGTATTCCATGCTAATTTGAATCTGAATGTACCCGCTAAACCCATCTAGGAAGGAGAAAAACTTTTTCCCCGCCAGTCCATCTAACGCTTGATCTATGAAAGGCAAAGGAAAATGGTCCTTTTTAGTGGCTTTGTTCAGTTCCTGATAATCGACACAAATTCTCCACTTACCATTTTTCTTTGGCACTAGCACCAAAAGAGAGACCCGTTCATTGTCAGAAATGGTGTAGATAAATCTTGCATCCAGTAGTTTTTGAAATTCTTCCTTAACAATGTTTTTAAGGGCTGGATTCATCCTCCTTTGAGGCTGCTTCACTTGTTTGTAATATTCCTTAATGTACATATGATGAGTATATACTGAACGTTGCACTCCCTTCATCTCCTTATAGCTTCAGGCGAAGACATCTAAATGTTTTCTCAATAAGCTGCATAGCTCCTTCTCCTGGGAAGTGGATAGGGATGAATTAATTTTCAAGGTTCTTTCCGGGCCAAACTCTATATTCTTAATATGGAGAGAGGTTGGGTCGGCCACACAGAGATTAGTTAAGGTATTGTTTTGGGTTTCTTTCACTGTATCTTCTAATGGTAAGGTATTAAGGGGTGGATTCTGAATTAAATTTTCAATGATATCATCCTCATTTTGTAGTTTCCCCCCATAATAGTTTATAATGCACAAAGTGGTGCAGAATAAACTTCATCCTCATCCTTCTCCTCCAACTAGAGGGGTAGATCATGTTCTAGCAAGAGTTGGGCAAGAGGGTATAGGATTAGCTGCTTGGACATATGCCCGTTCTTGATGGTCATGTTCCCAGCTCGACAACTAATGTAGGCATTGAAAATAGCCAACTAGGGTCTCCCCAGGATGAGAGGATACCCAGTGAGCTTTGCCTTCAGCTAGAGAACTAGGAAATTAGCAGGGTACTCCCAAGAATCAATGGAGACCATCACATCTTCCACAATCCCTTCAGGGATCATGATGGAGCGGTCTGCTAGCTGCAGTACTATTGTGGTCTTCCTCAAGGAGCCCTTTAGGTTAAGCTTGAGCATGGTGTCATTTGTCATCACATTAATGGTAGCTCCCAGATCAATCAAGGTATGTAGGATCATGGTGCCATTGATGTGGACATCAACTACTAGGCTTCTAGGGTCCAGATATTTCAGACAGATTACCTACGCCAACATCAGGTCGGACAATTGTCCTATGACATTGATGGTTGGGGCATCTCTCTTGTGCCTGCCTGGATGCCTAAAGCACTTCTCTTTGATCATCCTATTGTATATAGGCACATCATTTATGGCTTGGAGAAGTGGAACCTTTACACATAATTGTTTCAATTCTCCCAGAAGTTCAGTTTCTTCTAGGATGGGCTGTGTTGTCCCAGATAGTCTCTAAGGAAAGGGTGGAATTTCTTTAGGTTCACTTTATCTTCCTCAAACTCCTTAGGGAGAGGCTGGATATCTAGGAGAATCTTCCCAGATCACAAGTTAATCTTATAAATCTCCATAACATAAGTTGGGCATGATGGTTCCCCACTCTATACTTGCTAAGCCTATCTGTTGTTCAGTTTTGGGTTCGGTTGGGTAGGCATTTGGGGTTGCCTTAGTGGAGTAGGAGGCAATGGTTGTGGTTGAGCAGCTGGTGGAGGCAAAAGAGAAGGAGGAGAGTTTTATTGGGACCTCCACCCCTCATGAGTTGCATTCCACTAAGGTTGTGGCTGAGCATAGGATTGAAATGAATGAGCAGTTGTTTGGGCATGATACTGAGATGGATAGGACCAAGGAGGAGGCGTGGACCAGGAAGGATGATCAGGAGGGACCTAAGAAGGTATTGGAGTGACTTGGTTGGGGTTGTCATATGCCTAGGATACCCCTTGCATCCCCTACTGGTATGGTCTAGGTCCATGCGGTCTCCTCTGGTTTATGAAATAGAGTGGTTCAGTGGCTCCTTCATCCCCTTGGTATACAACTTTAAGTCTGGGCAAGGAGGGGCACTTATCTGTAGAATTATATTCTTCACAAAATGAACAAACCTCTATAGAGTTCAATGGGCATTTGTTCCTAGGATGACCTTGGTGCACCTAGGACAAAAAATGGCCAAAGACCTATCTGCTTCCTCTTGTTTCCTTTTGATATGCAAGGTATCCATTTGCGTGGCAAGATTCTGCAACATCTGACTCTTAAAATCTTCTAGCATTTTTCCAAGTTCACCTTTGATGGACGAATTAGATGAGGAGGTACTGGCTATGGGTCCCCCTACCTGTCTTTCTTGCTGCTCTAGAATGATTTCTAAAGATAGTCTTTATGTCCTCATAAGGTAGTTGGTAGATGTCTCCCCCAGCCAGTAAATGGAGGGTGTATAAAAGGTCTTCCAAAATTCCCCTGAGGAGGACCAACTTCAGAGTCTTAGGGTCAAGTGTGCACCTGGCCCTTTTATAACTGAGCTAGAACCTCTCTTCGTAATCCTCCACGGATTCATCACTTCCCATGGTCATTCGGAATATTTATTCCTTGGTATCTTTTGACCTACAATAGTCTCAGTATTTGTTACTAAAGGACTGTTGCATCTAAGCCGAAGCTGTGATGCTATTTCCAGGTAACCCCATGAACTAGCGCAATGCTGCATCCTTGAGAGTAGAAGGAAATAATTTCAACTTTTGCTCATCTTCTGCATAGTCCTAGGTTCAACAAATAACAAGAAACTCAAACAAAAAGGTGTCAGGATCTTCTGTAGTCAAACCATGGAAGTGAGGTAGGGCTAAGGGACTTATATTATTCATTTTGGTGTCCCCATTGGTCTCTCAGATGGAAAAGGTACCCTCTACTCTTTCTCCATTCCCCGTAGCATTTCTATTTTCAGCCATTGTCTCAGGAGGGATGTCTTCTTTTTCTTCTTCCCCGATAGGTTCTTCAAATATCTCTAGTTGTTCACCTAAAGGTTCTTCTTGATCACTGCCACCAAAAAAGAGAGAAGGGTGGCTACGTGATGTAGTGGGATTGTTGGGAAATAATTTTCTTGAATTATCTCTGTTCCTATGAAGCATGAAAGGAAATATTTTTGGTTGGTTTTTGTTTTTTCACTGCCTGTACCTGAAAAATTGAAATTGATTGAACAAACAAATTGCAACTAACTAAAATGAAATTGTAGAACTAAAAAGGAAGCAAATGAAATGCAGAACTGAAAGAAAGAAAATGACTAATATACTTTTGCTGAAATTAAGTTGCTGAAATGAAATTTGCATAATTGAAAATGAAATGCAGAACTGAAAGCAAAGAAATGACTAATCTACTTTTGCTTAAATGGAAATTATAGAATCAAAAATGAAAGCAAGGAAATGTGGAAACTGAAAGAAACAACTACTCTACTTTTGTTGAAATAAACTACTTAGCAGAACGTTGCGATAGAGAAATAGAAGAAAGCAGTAATCACAAAATACTATGAAGCTTCCCTGCCAACGGTGCCAAAAAGTGGCAAGCACCAGTATTGCAACAATAATGCTACAACTCTTGGGCTTCCTACTTTACTTTTATCAACTCGGTAGTTTGTAACAAACTTGGAAGCGGCAATGCTATATGCACAACTACTAGTTCTTACTGCAGGCTGTCACTTGGTCAGTTGGCGAAATTTTACTAGGAGTTCAAACCAACTTTCAACTTCTATGGATTCTAGTAGAAGCTCTATATGTGATGAAAGAAAGGAAAGCTTACTCTACAAAGGTTACTCTACTTGCAGAAAGGAAAAGAAGGCTGAAATGTAAAGTAAATGTAGCAAACCCTACTTAACCAAATAATCCTACTTTTGCAAAAAGAGAGATGAAAAACCATGAAATGAATGCCATTACCTACTGAGGAAGTAAACAACATCTACTCAAGCTATTTCTAGAAGTAAACGAACAAAAAACATCTTTTTGGATTTTTATGTATTTTTATCTGAAATTGTCATGCATGTAATTTATTTGATTGTGAATGTGGCAGCGATTAAGTGGTGAAGGGGGGTGAATTTGGGATTTGCAAAGGTGTAGGATGGTTTGGATGGGTCCTAGGAGGTCTCAAGTTGCCTTCCGTAGGATTTTCCTACAATTGGACTTCAAAAAGAAACCTATAGGAAAATATACAGGAAGTTGCAAGGGATCTACAAGAGGTCTACAAAAGGTCTACAAGAGGATGCCAAGAGCAGTTTTGGAGGTTCTGAAGGTAGGAAATCAGGTGGAAAGGGTAGCTAAAGACTAGCATGATTTGTTAAGGTGTCTAGGGTCCATCAAGAATGATATAGAGGGAGATAGATGGTCAGATTTGTTCAAGGATGGAGAAGAAAGTCTATGGAGAAGTGCAGGATACTAAGCCGGATTTGAAATGAACTATGGGTGACTTGTGGGGCATAGATCAAAGAGAGATTGTGATGGCTGATTGGCTAACTTGTTGTGAGAAGAGATTTGCTGCTAGAGATCTGAAAATCAAACAATGAGATTAAGCAAGCAAGGAAACTAAGTACATCAAAAAACAAAATTTTGCATCAAGCTAATCTTGGTTCTGTGCTATGATAAGAAATGTTGAAAAATGATATAATGAGAGAAATCATGGAATGAAACTTATTGCAATATAGAAATGAGCATGGTGAAAGAGATCTAAAGCAAAGCATTAACCTTCTAACAAACTGGAACACTAGAAATCCTATGGAAATGGAAAATCTGTGTTTTTTGTAGTAGCAAGAGGGTCTTGTGGTCCCAAAGGGACAAAAGGAAGCCAAGGCTCTATTGCATTTTTGTATCTTCTTTCTATCACTGTTCAACTTGTTATAGAAAACTCAAATGGAGACAACCTTCTAAATCACCAAAAACAACCTGTTCTTAACCAAGAAAGAAATTCATCTAACAACAACTAATTCACAAACTGAAACAAAGCATATAAATACAAACAAGAAGAGATTTTCTTCTTGGATTAGGCCCTAACCCAAGATCTTTAGCCCTCTGAGGTAACTTAGTGCTAGCTCAAAAACGATCTCATCTTTATTATCAAAATAATAATAGGATTATAAGAAACTATCAACAAAAGTAAGCTCGAAGTTGAGCAGAGAAAAGCTACAACAAAAATTCAAAAATTTGACTAACTTCCTAATGAGGCCCTAGGACTCTCTACTTATACAATTGATGCTCCCAACAACTTCCTTAAAATCAGGGAGGCTTGGCTCCCAAAACTTGAGATAAACAAAAGTTATCCTCCACTTGCTCGGCTGCCTCCTAGTGCATTGATGTGGTTGTTTGTGCTCCGAGCTGCATGATGGAGAATTCGAAGTGGGGAGTCATAAATGAGGGGTATACCCTCCTATAAATCATTTCCCTTGTCTTCTTCAATTTATTTTTTCCAATTGTCCATTAAATCTTTTAATTTATTTCCAAAATTGAACAAAAATCTACATTAAACACATATTAGACTCCATGGCATAATGACCAACCCAACTCACTCCATAAGCATAAATATAATAAAAAAACATGAAATAAGCTAAGAGAATGGTTGGTTAAACTATTTTCGGAGGCAAAATGAGCCCATATAATTACCCATTTATGGGGCGGACTCTCTTTATTTCTAGAGTGATTCTAGGAGGAGGGCTTCCAGACAAAATTTCCATGACTGGATGTACAAATAAATCAATGAAATCAGAGTAAGAGTATGGAGAATGGTATCTTTGGATCAATGGGGTCCAAAAAATGACTGACCTAGGCTGAGCTTTGGTGTCCAACTTCTGAAGGGTGAATGGGAACTTATTAGGTTGTTAATATAAGAACATATGGTATAAGACTTAGGAATACTTGAAAACTATTTCATTATTCATTCTAAGGAATTTCTCATGCATCCGATCAGCTATAAAGTGGGCAGTCATAAATGACAGCAGGATGCTACCTTGGAGTGTAGATGGACATGATGGTAAGGATTATTTCATCAATGTATTCACTAGTGGTGTAGCCCAACACACATGATATCATGGCTACAATATTATTGCCCCATCGAGAGAAAATGATTGATAGATATGGAGGGGAGTCCTTAGGGATGTGTTTCTCTTCTCTGATGAAGGTTTGGATAATTAGGCCAATTTTGCAGAATTGAGCTTAGGGTACTAGTCCAACAGGTCTCCAATTGAGAGGGGAGTTAGGTTTGGCCCTAGTTGGAGCTGCAACATTTCGTTTATGGACTCAGTTGTGATGGTGAAAATTATAGCTTGGTTTTGGGACATGACTACTCTCTAATGAGGGATGTAATTGGCAAGACAATAGTGGACAATCTCTGGGAAAATGTGGACTTCGGGCAATTGGTACTTGGGCAAATTTGACTCCCAAAGGCCAATCTCATCAGCATGGTTGAGGTACCTGTCCCTACTTTGGCAATGGACTTTGAGTAGGGGCTCTTGGGCAGTGGTATCCTTTATTTGGAAATCTTTATCAGCTAAAGGAAGGTGGTCCAACTCTAAGTGAGGTGTAGAGATGGGCCTTACATCCATTGCAATTAGGGCAACCATACTCAGTTCTTGTGAATTTGAGTGTGGTGGGTGATTCAAGGTTTTTAGGGCAATGAAGGTTTTTGAAGAATGGTTATGGCTCAAAGTATTAAAAAATCAAAGTGAATTTGATATTTTTTTCTTAATTGATCGTGTTATGAGGGTGAATTACTAAAATTTGACAATGGAATTGGAATTCCATGGTTAAATACCTGGAATTGGATGAAATTGACTGTAACTGGTCATTGCTGGAGGCTGCAGACGTTTGTACAATTCTGCTATGGGATGATGGATGAGTTGGGTTGTCTACAGTGTCTGCAGAGTAATGGTGGAGGTCTATGAGAAAATTTTCTTTTTGCAGGGGTCGCAACGACTTTTCTGAGTTTTCAAAGCGAATGCGCGAAAAGAGCAGAAAGAGGGATAATGGGGATTTTATATAAAAATGTCATTTTTGGCGGGTTCACTAGTTGATAAACAATGCCAGTTTTTGGTTGAAGGGGGAATTAGTTTAGAAGGGTCTTCGCACTACTTTTATGGTGCGAGCGGTATTCGTGAGGGGTCACCCAATTCCATTTAGTGTTTGCCATGTAGGATCTGGGTCCAACAGGAAAACCACCTTATCGAGTGGTTAAAGGGCAGACGTCGGGACGGCCTGATATGCTTGCGGGGCATTAGATGTGGAGGAGGGATGATCAACGGTGATCGAGAGATGGCAGTTGTGCAGGGGTGAATGATGGGATTTAATGGGGAACTCGGGGATTTAATTGCAGTGGTCTCGGGATTAGTTTAAGGAGTAATCCAAGTTTAGGGGATCAGGCCAAACTGTAATGAGGGATTAGGGACTAAGGGCAGGGTTTTAATGTTTTTTGCATGATAAGGGGTAGTAACATAGTTTATAAATAAACTAAGGGGTGGGGTTAATTTATATGAGGGAGTTAAATATATACGGGACAATGGGTTTTTTGGGATTTCTATATATATAATTAAAAGTTAATATGCGGTGAAATGAGAAGAACGGGTGTTTATACTTAAGTATATGAATGTTGTGTGTTTTTTCACATACTTAGTAATTAGGATAAATGTATTTGGTGGGTTTTACACATAAAACATGTTCATAAAGGGGTTTTCCAAGGCAAGAGTATTTAACCTTAGGAAAAGAGGTTTTGAGAGGGGGATGAATGATTTATAAGGGAATTTAACACCTTTCCTTCTCAAGTCATCAAGCAAGGGTTCGGTCCTACTAGAAGTTAGAGAAATTCTCTAAGCTTCTTTGACTTAAAAAGCTATAGGTATTAATATTTTTATTGTAAAAGGAAAGTTAATAAGTGTCATAGGGGTTAAAATGAATGAGGGGGTCTTAAGTAAATCATATTGTAAATCATTGCTTTTGCTTTGTCTTCTACTTCTGCACTTTTGAAAATTTCATTTAATATGATGACATAAGTGCATTTGTATAATCACATGACATTTCTGCAACCTTTCTACTACTTACCCACTTACTCATCCTACCATTTTTTCTTCACTTTATTTTGGGTGCATTTAGGCTAGCAAACCCTTATCAATATTTTTCTTTTCTTTACAAAATAAAATATCTAATTCTAACATTAAATCACCCAAGGGCTCATATTAAACTGATGAGCTCCTTTTATTCACTCTACCTATCTAATGATCTACCAAGATTACATAGTTTGGTCAGATTTTATTCTCTAACTATAAACATAAAATTTGAAGCATGGAATAGCCAAGTTTAAACAATTTGACTATAATGGATTGTGGCATGAGTAACAAGTTGCACACACTCATTTATTATGCATAAAAGGTAAATAGTAGTGGCACTTTGACTTGCACACTTTCATGGTCTCTTTTTGTCTTTTGGGGTTCATATATTTTCATCTTTTTGACATTTTTCATTCTTTTTGTCCTTTGATTATTCTTTTAAGACATACCCTCTTTACATTTTTTAATTATTTAATTTGGAAAGCATTCACAGAAAGCAAAGGTATGTACAATATTGCAAGGTTTAACGTTAGTCATTCAAAATTATGACTCCTATTGGTATAGGAACCTAACAGTGGCTCCACTTGGGGATGGCATTTCCTGGTGAAATGTCAAGAACTTTGTAAATATGTGGCCTTTGAATTGCTATTGATGTTACCCTGCAATATTTCTCATCTTTATCTCTACATTATTGATATTTATGATAGACAATCCTTAAATCTTAGTGCCTTCTCTTCGAGCTTCAACTTTAAAAATCACCATCCAATCCACACTAGACTATTTGGAAAATGAAATATGTACAATGAGAAATAAAAATCAATAGTTAAGTTCAAAATAGTGTTTGAGCATTCGACCATTCACTGGTCCACCTTCTGCTTTTGTACCATCCATCTCTCTTAGGAAGAAAGCATTATTACCTCTGAAATCATAAATGAAATATGGGCCTTTCCATAGGAAGTCAAATTTCCCATGTTTACCTTTATCTTCCCTCCTTGAATCCTACTTTAGGACCTTGTCACTGCAGTAGAAATCTTCAGCCTTGGTTCTTTTGTCAAAAAAAATTTTAATCCTTTCCTGTAGAACTTGAGATCTAATGTATACTTCCTCCTTGGTTTGTTGAAGATGAATTGTTTGGTTGATTGTTCTTTGGATAAGATATCATTTGGTTCAACCTGCAATTCTTGAAGCAACTTCATCACTAGTGTTCCCAAGGAGGATGGAAAAATAGCTTCCATCCCATAGATTAGTTGATGGGGCTAAATATCAATTGATATCTTTGTGGTTATTCTCTCTGCCCATAAGGCATTGACTAGCTTTTCATTCCATGTTTTCTTATTATCCTCTAACAAATTTTTGATGATGTTCAGTATGCCTGTCCATTTCCTTGAGGATAATAGGTTGTTGAATGACCTAGGGTTATATGATACTTGTTGCAGAAATCTATCATTCTATTGGATTTAAAGGTTGTTGCATTATCAGTAATGAGCTTAGTTGGACATCCAAATCTTGATAGAATATTGGTTTCAAAGAAGTTTAAGATAATAGTGTCAGTAGCTTGCCTTGAAGGTATGGCCTCTATCCATTTTGTGAAATAGTCTGTCACAGTGAGGATCCATTTGTGTTGGGCAGAGGAAGGATGGTGGATTTCACCAATGAAGTCTAAACCCCATTGTTGAAAAGGTGTTTCAACAGAGATTAGCTTGAGGTGTAAAAGTTAAAAGCTTTTTATTTCCCTCAAAAATTTGACATTTGTGACAGGAGGTCACATATTTCTTTACATTGGAAAATGAGCTAGGCTAGTAGAAACTGGCTCTAAGAATTTTATCGGTAGTGGTTTTCCAATAAAGGTGCCCTCCACAGTCACCTGTGTGAAATTATTGTAATAATTTGTCAGATTCATATTTTAATAAATAGTTGAGAAGAATACCTTCATGATTTCTCCAAAACAAAGCATTATCTAATATACAAAATTTTAAGGATTTCATCTTTAAAAATCTACTTTTGGTCTTAGATAATTCAAGAGGAGCTTGTAAATTCAATAAAAAATAAATGATATCAGCATACCATGGTGATTCAATAAAGGCCTGGCTAATTACTGGAGTCACCATCTCCTCTTCATTATCTATTTGTGTAATAAAGTTTATATCCAGGGTCTGACAGTTCGATTCATCCATGATCTTGGCTAAACCTTGACCCTTGATTAACTTAGTTGGTTTGATTTCTATATCATATTCTATAATAGTAACAATCCATTTTCCCCTCTTTCCATCTGGACCATCCTAAGTTAGAATGTCCTTGACTACTGAAATAGGAACATAGGCTACTATATGAGAATATAAAATGTATACCCTAAAATCCTTAACAGCTTTGACCAGAGAAAAGGCTTACTTTTCCATTATGTTATATTCTAAGGGGGCATCTCTCAAGTCTTTTCTAAATAAAGCAATAGGTTGTTCATAGCCCTGGTCATTTTCTACAGTAAAACTGCAGCAATTGTATGCTAAGAAGCAAAGGAAAATACAATGAAATCTCTATCAAATTTTTGGCTGATCAAAACTGGTGTTTTAGTTAAGGCTAGTTTAATGTCTTCAAAGGATTTTTTAGCCTCAACAGTCCATTTCATGGTCAAATAATTTTTCAACATATTGTTCAGTGATCTAATTAATTCTGCTAGATTAGAAATAAACTTCTAAGAAAGTTACTTTTCCCTAAGCAAGCTTGTAATTCTCTAATGTTCCTTGGATATTGTATCTGTAAGATGGCTTCTATTCTTACAGGGTCTATTTGGATACCATATTTTAAGATTATATGACCTAATAACTTTCCTTCTTCTAACCCAAACAAAGACTTCTTGGGGTTCAAAGAAATTCCATACTTCCTGCATTTAATAAAAACCTACCTTAGATGATCCAAATGTTGACTATCAGATTTTGAAAACATAGTAATGACATCTAGATATATCACAAGGAAATCATGAATTTCTTGGCAAAGGCTATATCCATAGCCCTTTGGAAAGTGGCTCATGCATTCATTAGTCCAAAAGGAATTTTCACATACATGAATGTGCCCCCAAGGAGTAATAAAGGCAGTCTTGGCTTGGTCATCAGGATGAACTAAGATCTGATTTTAACCAGAAAACCCATCCAATAATGAGATTCTGGTTGATCCAACTACCCTTTGTAAAATGTGATCCATTTTGGGGAGAGGGTAATTGTCTTTAAGTGATATTTTGTTGAGGTTCCTAAGGTCAACACAGAGTTTGATCTTGCTAGTTTTCTTCATGGTTGGCACCAACTTAGAAACCCAATCAGAAAATATGATTGGTTCAATTGTCTTAGCATCATACATTCTCTGGCTTAGCTTTTCAATTGAAGGTAATAGGACAAGATTTATCCTTCTAAGTTTTTGTCTGAAAGGTTTTTGATTTTCTTTTATAGGGATTGTGTGTTGTATGATGTTGGTGTCATAGGACTTGAGGTCCTCATAACTCCAAGAAAAAACATCTTGAAATTCTTTTAACTCAATGTATTTCACTTTTTCAATTGGAGGTAGTGATTTCGAAAGCTTGATCAATTTTGGATTTTCCTCAGTGCCTATATTACACTCGTCTATATCATATTTCAAAGGTTCCATTTAAGGCTTCCTAGGAACATCATTTGAATCAAACAAATCTTCCAAAGGGGTTAATCCCTTCAATAAATTTTTTTTTGAGATTGATAAGTTCAGTGTCTTCATTAATTATTTCATCAATCTCAACTTGCTTTATATTTTCTACATCTAATTTTGTAAATTTAGTGGGATGAAATCTATCTATTTCTTCACCTTCTATCTCATTTATTTCTATTTTATCTTTAGAGTTAGGGTCTATTAATGTGTCAGTATCTATATTTCTATTTATAAATTTTTCTTCCAGGATTAAAAATTGTTTACTGTTTGTCATCAGAAAATATTTGCCAATTCTTCAAATTATCAGGAATTGCAGGTCTATGCCTAACTTCAGCTATGTACTGATGGTTAGGTTGAAAGGGTAACTTGCAAGTGCTAGCAAACATTTCTAAACTATGAGCCTGCATATTATGTTTCCTAGGAATTACAACAAGCTTGGTTTCTAAGAAAGTGTTTAGTATTTTTACAAGAGTATCTCTATAACAACTTAAACTACAGTCTTTAGTCATATATATAGCATCTATTTGTTTCACAATTAATTTAGAGTCTTCCATAATAGAAACTCTTTTAGCTCCTAAATTCCTAACTAATTTAAGGCCTAAAATTAGGACTTCATACTCGGCCATATTGTTAGTGCATTTAAAATTTAGTTTGTATGCATGGCCTTCCAAGTGATTATTATCCAGATTGTATATCCAAACTCCTTCTCTTGCTCCAAAATTATTTACTAATCCATCAAATTCAAGATTCCATAATATCTCATGTTCATAAATTTCATCATCAGGTGCAACAAACGTTTCCTCATTTTGACTACCTTGTTTAGTGGAAAGTTCTAAAGTTTGGATAGTTTCCTCTTATTTTGAAACTGCAATTTCTTTTGGTTCTATACCAATACTATCTAAAAGAGTTTCTTGTGTTTGATCAACATTATATAGGATAAAGGAATCAATGTTTGAATGTACATTGTAGATAGGAAAGTTTTGAGGTCGATCCTAGCTACTTACCATTTATTTCATTAAAGTTTCTTGGTACATCTTCTTGAGTTCTCCAAAAACAGAGATTGTTGCATATGACATGTCAAGTTGTAAAGATCCTTGATGTTTGGCTCCCCATGATCTGGATAATAGAGTGCCATACTTTGGTGGGATATCAGCAACCACAATATCCATTAGGATGCTCTTGGCAGGATATTGAACTAAGGTAACGCACAGGGCTTTGATCAATCCTAGACATTTTACATGACTTGAGTCCAATGAGAATAAGTCCTTGTAAGGTCTTGTAATTTCTAGGTTCAATTTTTCCATCCCTGATTTGGGCATTAAATTGTGCGAGGCCCTAGAATCCAACATTGCATTATGAAGAATTTTGTCATGGATGCTAAGGCTAATGTAGAAAGGTGGTATTCCTCCTTCTAGTGGTTTGCCATTAACATGAGGACCAAATATAAGTTCTGGTTGGTCATCAAACAGGTTAACAAAATCCTCATTTTTAGCAATGTTTAGAATGTGGTTTATCTGTGTCTTGTAGGTTTCATTCTTGATTAACTCTGTTAAAGGGACTGAAACCTTTAACTTAGCTACCTCTGCTCCCAAATTGAACGGAAAAGGGGCTTTCTCTATTTGAGAGTTTGGATTTTTCATAGCATGGATTTAGGTCGAATGGTCTTCTTTTCCCCTATTGGGGACCTATTTTTGTTGGTTTTCAAATCTAGTGTTTTGAGGTGTGTTTTTATACAACAAAATGACCTCCTTATCAAATCAGAGGTGAAATACATGATGACTGAAGCAAAGACCACAATTGCAGGCCTTGATTCCACACTAACACTGGTTGCACACTGAAAAATTGCTTTATAAAGCTTGTTACCAAGCCTAAGGGTGCGTCCGTGACCCTACTAACTCAAGTTGTTAGACCAGGGGCATTGTCAATGAAATTAAGGGAAGTTCAGTGGGTCAAACCAACGAATTGACTCACAAATATATAGATATTTATCCCTAAATTTGCTCAAGAAAAGAAAGGAAACATCCAAAAATAAAATGATTTTGGGAAATTCTAATCTGAAAAAGGAGGCAAATGGGAAAGAGCTAGAAAGCAAGGAAATTTCATTTATTTTTCCCTAGTGAGCTTTATGAGGAACTTCGCAACCCTAAACTGATTGCTATATAAGAAGTGAGAGGGTCATTGTGAAAGGGGTCAGAGCATTTGAAAGGATAGCCTACTAAGCTTTTGTGAACTGTCCATACTTGAAGAAGTGAGCTAGAGGGGAGAGAGAGAGAGAAGTGGAAGGGGCAAAGGAGGACTGATACAACAGATGGTTGTAATCACTCTTCCATTATTAATACAGAACTGTAGTTGTGTTCCCTACTCCATGGTGTCGGTAACCTTGTTCATTAAGTTGTTCATTCGATACTTGTTTAGATGAGTGTTACTGAGAATAGTGTCCACTCGGATGCTGCTATTCCCACTAAGATTGGTAGCTATCTTAGAAACAAACAAGTAAAGTCTACTTTTGTTTTCCTTTATGAAAATAAATAAGAGTGGAACCAAGGAGACCAACCTTAGTCTTGCGCTTGATTTCCTTGTTTGATTCCTCTCCTTCCTGATAGAGCTTCACCACTTCTCCTTCGTCTGCCCAGCTTCAAAGAGCACCTATGGAATCACAACAACATACTACTATCAAAGAACAAAGATCAATATTCATAAATAACATAGGACTAGATGTGTGTTAACCATACAAATGCATATATTAGTAAACATACAAGAATATGGAGGAAAACTTGAATAGCTTTATTAAGATGAAAAGTAGCAAGAGGATTACAACCATATGTTCTGACCCAACATCATCCTCCAGCTAGAAAGTCATTCTTCACCTCAATTAAAGCTTAGATCACCCAACACTATGAATATACACCAGAAAACCAACAACACTTCTCTACAAGATACAAGATTCCAGCCCCTGGATCTCTGTGATGAGGGATCCATATATAGATGATTGTAGGGAGGTGAGTCATCTTCTAGGGTCTTGATTAGAGTCCTCTCTCTGATAGTTCCTGCTTCCACTTGGAGAATGATGATCTGTTACTCATCCCTGGTCAAAAACAGAGAGGCAAGTGTCAAAGGGGAAGCTTCTGGAAGATTCCATGATCTTCCAACTCGCATTTTGTCCCTGCCATTTGTCCATTCCTAACCATCGCACCCTACAAAGGAGCCATTAAATATGCATCGCACCCTATACACTGGGAAGGTGATATGCATCGTACCCTCTGCACTGGGTTTTCAGTATGCTCCATTTTGACCATTTATGAGCAGTTTTTAGTGGAGAACTTCTGGGAGATGATGTAATCAGCTGACCTTGTTCCTTTAGGCAGTGAAGCAACACTTTTAGGGACTTAGGAGCCCTCAGTTTATGGACATTTATGATTGGGGTTGAAGTGCCCAAAAATGTCTATAACAATGAGTAGTTTAGTTGTATGCAAATAGATGTTCATTGTGCATTCATATATTAGTTTTCAAGTTTGTATGCGGTGATTGTGTTTGGCTTTCCTTTGTGCAGGAACTAATTTGGAGCCAGATTTGAAGGAGTTCTTCTTGGTTCCATGAAGATCTCCAAACAAATCTAGAAGGAGACTTGAGGTAATCCTCTTTCCATACTTTGTTAATTGATATTGATAGATGAACATTTATATAAATTGGTAGCTTTTGCAGATAATATTATAGTCTGTCGAAGGTCCTGAGAAAGCCTTTGAGGGTAGTTTTCATAATCCATACACCATGCATTTTACCCCATAGCATGTGTCCACTGGTTTTTTAGGGGGAATTGAAGTGGAGGGTTGATCACGAGAAGGTTGATTAGGGGTGATATATACAATGGTGGGACCAGAAGGATTCTAGTTTTATCTAAGGAGAATCTCGAGGATTTTAGAAACCGGGGCTTCTTTGATTTTCTTAGGTTGATTTGGCACTAATTTCTTGGTTTGATCAGGGATATTAGAGTTCTTTTTACTACTTAGGTTATATTTTTTATGCACTTCAAAAATGGTAGAACCATATCCTTGTTTATAATCAAATGACTCTCCATACTGGATTTGCAATTGCTACAACATATGCAGTTCTTGCTCATGTTGGCTAGGAAAACAATATCCTCATCATCCATCCCATTAGATTAATATGTGTATCTTGTTCTAGATGATTAGGCTGGGATGTATCTGCATAATTTTCTTGAAAAGGAGGCCTAATATTCTTATTAGGTCCATCTTTACCAGTGTTTTGATTTTGGTTTTTTCTAAAGTTTGGGTTTCTAACTGGAGGTGCTTGTTGCTTATCCCATTAAGGTTTCCTCTCCATATTCTCTATTCTATCCATTAAATTTTCTATGCCTTTCTCTATGCTATCTATTTTAATGTCAAAGGGTGAAGGCTCATCTTTAGTTGTTCCTCTTCTTTCATTCCTAACTCTAGCTCCTTTAGCTAATAAATTAGCTTCTACACTAACTGCTATGCTTTGCATTTCCTCTAAGGTTGTGGGTTTCGTTCCCTGAGATGCTATGCCATGTCTATGTCAAAACCATAAGGAAATTTCATCGATGCTAAATTAGGGGGGGTCTAAGGTTAACTAGAATTGCATTGTATATATTATTAAATCTAGTGCAATGATCCTGTACAGTTTCATTAGGTCCCCTTCTAATATTTTCATATTCTGAAAGGATCTGTAAGGGGTTCCTTTTCTTCTCCCACCTATTTAAAAATTGTTGATAAAACACATCTAGACTATCAATACTATTAGGAGGTAACCCTCTAAACCATTTTCTAACATAACCAACTAGAGTCTGAGAAAATAGTCTCATTTGAACATCACCTATATAAATTTCATGTAATTCAAAGTAGTTTTTCATCTTATTGACATGGTGTTGTGCAATGTAGTGTCCTATGCCATCAATTTGTACAATTTTTCTTTGGTATTATGCTAGAATGGCACCAAGTGGGGCATGTAAAACAAGAGGAGCATATCTATTTGTCATGGCTATAAGCTAGGAGGGGCTAATATGTGGGGTTGAGGTACTAGAAGATGATATAGTAGTGGAGGATGAACTACGACTAGTAAATGGTGAATGAAGAATGCTAGGCTAGTAAGGGAGTGAGGGTATGAATGGTGGTGGGGAATGGACTTTAGAAGTTGAAGGGAATAATGGTGAACTAAGAGTAGTGGAAAATTGTTCAGAAAGCTCAGGGATCTTGGTTGTACTAAGCGATGATTGTGGTGAATTCAAAATTTACTCATCAATTGTTTTGTTGGCTTTTTGGACTTCAAGGTCTACAATAAACTCAGGATCTAGGAAAGAATTGTAAATTTCACTTTCAGACTTTGATTTAAATAACAACAAATCAAATTGCTCATGAAAGAGAAGATCTTCTAAAAAAAACCACTCATTAGGACATGAATTTGCTTTAACTAAAGGTATGTAACTAACTGAGCTTTCTTATGTTTTGGATTTCCTTTAAATTAGGTTAGGATTATCAATGACTGGGGCAGGGTTTGGATCTGGGTTAGGCCTAGTATAATGAGTTCTCCTTGAAGCTAGAATTTCAAACTTTTTGATTGTTTTATGTGAGATTTTTTTAAAATAACTTCTAATAAATTACTTTAAGAGGCTCAAAATCTAAATTTAAAAATTTCTTAAAGTTTTTATTACGACTAAGGATTTGATTTCCCTGGTGGAGTTGCCAGTATGTTATCACTCAAAATTTTATCTAGAACTTATCAGAAGAAGGAAGCAACTGAGTTAACCACAAACCAATCATTTAAGTATAGGCTCTAGCCAACCTATGACTCAAAGATGGCTCTTTCTATATAATTTAGCTTTGTTTTAGTAGGATTTTAGGCTAGTTCTTACTATTCATTGGGGAATTTAAGGTTGGGTGGTGGAATTCTTTGAATAGATGGATATAGCAAGGTATTTAAGACATTGGGCTATGGAGTCAACAAATGGATAGTAGAACTGGATCAATTCATTAAAGGGAACGTTCAGAAGGCAGGCTATCAAAGTAAAGAGAAAATCTGTAGGTTGAATGGGTGAAATGATCCTAACCAGGGTGAGAGAGCACTTAAAAATACTCAGACCAGGATCAAAATGAAGAATAGGGGATAATCATGAACAAAGGGCAATTAATAATCCTTTGCCATAGATCACAAGGAATAACCTAAAATAAAGAGAAATCAAGAATTCCTTAACTTAGATTTGTGAAGAAAACATTCAATATGCATAACAGTCTGTTAGGGTCCCACCCTAACCCCCTTATCTATGTAATGGGACCATGTCATAGTCAAGAGTCAATAAAGCCCATATTAATAATTTTAAGTGGTTAATCCGCAATTAATAACAGAACCACAGTTAGTTGCAAATGGGTCGTAGTGTTAGATAGATGGTATTAGTAATACCACGGTATTGGCCCGTGGTATTGCATGTATGAGTCATATATAAAGGATAGAAACTCCCTGCGAGGAGCAGTGTGTCTTATTTTGTAATCGAGTTCTGCTCTATTGGAGGTTGCCCCCTCGAAGAGGCAAGTGAACATTACTCTTTGAATAATAAAATCATTGCTATTCTGTGTTCTGGGTGTCTTTTCTTCGCATATTCTGTGTTCTGGGTATATTTTCTTTGCATATTCTATATTTGGGTATCATTTGCAGGTTAAGAGCATAACAAGTGGCATAAGAGCACTTTCTAGGGCCGGTGGGATCTCCATTTCGTAGCAAATTTTTTTTTTGGCTAGAGACGTGTTCCAGCATCTTTAAACCACGGGATCTGTCATTGAACGCATAAATCTGCAGATTTGGGGAGGCATGCACGCGGGAAATACAAGAGGTGGTCACGTATGTTGGACTCCCTTGTAACCCCTGTGGGTACCCCTTCGAGTAGTAGCACATTAGACATAACCGCGCATGGACTGTCTTCCACGTACCCTCTGGGTATATCGGAAGCCCCCTAGGCTCCTTTGAAACCTTGCCATAGATAAATCGTCAGCCGTCTTGTGGCTACAGTACACCGAGAACAGCACTCGGAGAGATTACTCGCCCATACGATAGGGTAGTCGGGTTGTACGGCTAAGGGTACGATCGATCCTCCTTAGTTAGAGCCCTGAAACATTGGGCCGAGTACTACTGCTAGACCCTTATGTATATCGCGATCTGTAGCACCTGACACTCCTCAAGACCATAGTTCCCTTTTCTATAGGGGGATAACACATCATCTATTCCAAATCCGTTGGTGCAAAGGAGTGCAGCCGCAGAAGAAATCAGTCATTCAAATCTATTAAGATCTAGCAGATTCGTAACAGGAGTCTATTCCACCGCCAGATCCGCCATTCAGATCTCTCAAATCCACGAGGTCGGAGTTGTGGAGAAGGGTTCCTGTACCGGGGTATACTTTTCGCAGGACTTTTGACCGCAGTGACATTTTGAGGATTTGACAACTGCAGTATTGATCAGGAAGGAGTAAAAATCCGTTAGGAGTTTTCTAAAGAAAAAAAAATGGGCGCTTATTGGTGATCTAGCCCATCAGAATCAGAACGATGAGCTGAGCGTGGTGGTACCATTCAATTATTAGTGATTTTTTTTTTGTGGCGATCCCCATTTTTCATTAAGTTGGTGTATGGTAGCAACTAGAGCTCAAGCGATGGCCAATGAAAGGATGGACAAACTTGAAGAAACCATGAACTCCCTCCACAGTATGGTTAACGGATTATGTATCCAGATCCAGCAAATAATCCAAAAGGACAAGGAGCAAGCCCATGATGAGGAGTCTAATGGCAATGGATACCATGAAGGTGAGTCTAGCCACTCTCCTCACAGCTGGCACACACTCCCACAACCTAGTCAGTGACCTCCCAAGTTAGATATGCATAAATTTGATGGTTATCACCCATCGGCATGGATAGCACAAGTGGAGCAGTATTTCAAATTAAATCGCATCTTAGATGATGCGACTCAGCTTATGTTGGGGAGCATGTACCTGGACAATGAAAGGTGGCAGTGGTGGGAATGGCATCAACATTGCAGTGGAGCTTTTAGGACTTGGAACCAATTTACAAAAGCTCTTCAAGACCGCTTTGACCAGGAATCCTCTTTTTTGGGTCGTGCTACTAAGCTCCGACAGACTGGCACAGTGGAGGAATATATTACAGCTTTTGAATCCTTAGCCTTCTATACTTGGGGTCTCTCAGATGCATTTTACACGGAATGTTTTATCAGCAGTCTTCAAGAAGCTATTAAAGCCCAAGTCCTACTGCACCGCCCTCCCTCATGGACGGAGGCTTGCAAGGTAGCTCGTAACGTGGAGCATGCATTAGCAGCCCAATACAGTCGCCCAAATTTCTCCACTAAAGGTCGACCTCCACAAGCTCACAACACGACTCAAACACTTAAGGTCCAAAAGGTGTCACCAGCGGAAATGGCCGAAAGGAGAAAGCAAGGCCTATGTTACTATTGTGATGAAAAATACTCCCCAGGTCATAAATGCAAGGAGCCCAATTTTTTTCAAATTGATGCCACTGACTACAGCTCGACAGAAGAAGATCCACCACTGGAGGAACATGAGCCGCTAGAGGAAGACAACCAACAGGAAAATGTCTCTGACGAACCAGTTATTCCGTTGCATGCTTTGGCAGGGATTTCTTCCCCTCAAACTCTCAAAATCAGAGGGTTTATTAAACATCGCCCAGTCGTAGCCTTGATTGATAGTGGAAGTACACATAATTTCATCCATCAAAAAGTCACAGAAACAATGCATTCTTTTGTACGAGCAGTTTCTAACTTCCAAGTTCAAATTACGGATGGAGGCACAATGAAATGTGAAGGCCGTTGTGAAAATGTCAAACTTCAAATGGGGGATTATCATTTGAAAACCCACATGTTTGCCATACACATGGGAGGTTGCAACATTGTCCTCGGCACTGAATGGCTCCGCACTCTTGGGCCAATCACAATGGATTTCTAGGAGTTGTATATGAGTTTTAAGTAGAACAACCACACACATACCCTCCGTGGACTCCAGGCAGGAGCCCCCTCTATCATCAGCTCGCATAGGATGGAAAAATTGTTAAAAAGGGGCAATCATGGAGTTGTAGCTCAATTTAATGCCATCCAAGTAGTCGAAACCAAGCCGTCGCCAATTCATCCTGAGCTGCAACAGATTTTAAATAACCATCTGCCGGTCTTTGACAAGCATCAAGGGCTTCCACCCTCGCGAGGGGAACATGATCATAGCATCGCCTTGGTTCCAGGGGCCCAACCCCCAAATGTGCGCCCATACAGATATCCGTTCACCCAAAAGAATGAAATAGAAAAAATCATCAAGGAACTTCTGGAAGCCGGTGTCATTCGTCCCAGCATTAGTCCTTATTCATCCCTAGTGGTCATGGTACTCAAGAAAGATGGGGAGTGGCGGATGTGTCCCGACTTCAGGGCCCTCAATAAGTTGACAGTCAAAGATAAATTTCCCATCTCGGTGGTTGATGATTTGCTGGATGAACTCAATGGAGCTTAATTTTTCACGAAGCTGGATCTTTGCTCAGGTTACCACCAATTTCGCATGAAGGAAGTCGACATCCCCAAGGCTGCTTTCAGAACTCATGAAGGCCACTATGAATTCCTGGTCATGCCATTTGGTCTTTGTAATGCCCCCTCTACTTTTCAGAGCCTTATGAACCACATTCTCAACCATATCTCAGGAAATTTGTCCTTGTCTTCTTCGATGACATCCTCATCTATAGTTTCACTTGGGCCGCACATCTTCAACATGTAGATCTACTCTTGCAACTGCTCCGCAAGCATAAATTATTTGTCAAGATGTCCAAGTGTTCATTTGGCATGGCAGAAGTAGAGTATTTGGGCCACATTGTGGGGCGTGAAGGTGTCAAGGGGGACCCCAAAAAGAT
>APFE030594235.1:184906-212390 GCA_000404065.3 Pinus taeda | reverse complement strand
ACCATATCAAGTACTTCAGCGCATTGGAGAAGTGGCCTACAAGTTGGCCTTGCCACCTACTGCAAAAATCCATCCAGTTTTTCATGGCTCATGCCTCAAGAAAGTGATTGGGAACAATTGCAGAATTCAGACTAGTCTACCGAAATTGCAAGAAGAAGGGTCCATCTGGCTTCAACCAGAACAGGTCCTAGACACACGAGTCAAGCAACTGCGCAGCTGCATGATTAAGGAAGTCCTCGTCAAATGGAAAGACACCTCTCCGGAAGATGCAACTTGGGAGCCAACCACTATTCTGCAGCAGTTTCCGCAGCTTCAGCCTTGAGGACAAGGCTAGTCTAAAGGGGGAGGGCATGTTAGGGTCCCACCCTAACCCCCTTATTCATGTAATGGGACCACGTCATAGTCAAGAGTCAATAAAGCCCATATTAATAATTGTAAGTGGTTAATCCGCAATTAATAACGGAGCCACAGTTAGTTGCAAATGGGCCGTAGTATTAGATAGATGGTATTAGTAATACCATGGTATTGGCCCGTGGTATTGCATGTATGAGTCATATATAAAGGATAGAAACTCCCTGCGAGGAGTAGCGTGTCTTATTTTGTAATCGAGTTATGCTCTATTGGAGGTTGCCCCCTCGAAGAGGCAAGTGAACATTACTCTCTGAATAATAAAATCATTGCTATTCTATGTTCTGGGTGTCTTTTCTTCGCATATTCTGTGTTCTGGGTATCTTTTCTTCGCATATTCTATATTTGGGTATCATTTGTGGGTTAAGAGCATAACACAGTCAAGACAAAGTGTAGTTAAGCAATTTCTAAAATACCATTCCATGTTATAACATTCATATTTTTAGATATACAAATAAGATTATGGAAAACTTAAAGAAAAATAACATTAAACGTGAGAGAATACTTATTTGAACTTCGCCTTGCACAAGAATCCAGTTATTCCTTGATCTAGCTAGTTGATCTAGTCATTGACACAATAGAATTTCAGACTTAAGAACAGGAAGTCTATATAAATACTTGTAATCCACCCTACATACTTTGAATGGTGAAGTACATATACAAAAAAATATTACAAAATATCTCAAAATACCTCAAACTAATTTCAGATTAAATTCAAGAAATACAAATACATTTCTGTAAGTCTTCTTTACTTTCATCTTTCACCTGACACTCTTTGATCCTGATACTCTTTGAACCTACTTCCATGTTTTCATCTGTTTACCTGGTTGCCTTCATTTTTATTGTGTGGTAACTTTTAGCTGTAAATTCATCACAGTAATTTGGGCAATTCCTCCCATATTTCAACATCAAGTAAGTGGATCTTAAGAATCCTCCTATATATTTCATCTACTTCAGTATACTTGGAAAATTTGGGCTTGGTGAGTGTTAACACTAAGGTTGTCCCTTGGCTCCTTAAGGGATGCAGCCGAGGTATCCCCAAACTAGTCTTTGGACTGCAGGTCCTAGCCTACCTGCAATCAGAGAGGGCTCTCTCTTCGTAATTTAGCTTTGTTTAGGGTGATTTTAGGCTATTTATTGAGTACAAGGGGTTTTGTTTGTGCTTTGGTGGGAAGGAGGATGGTTTCAAGTGGAGAGGCAATGCATAGTGTGATAAGTTTCAAGCCATTGGGCATGGAGTCAGGGAGTAGGACTACTGGTGTGTTTTCTTGGTCACAAGAGGAATATGGAGCAGGATAGCTGCTCATGAAACAATCATTCAAGCTAAAGAGATGGATTGAAAGGTTAACGAATGAGAGGCAAAAAAGAATCTCTCATTCAACATAACAGAAGGAAGGTGAAAGAGCTCTATCTAGGAGCAGTACAAAATCCCTAGATAACTGCCAAACATGGGTGAAGTCGAGGAAATATGAGCCAAAGGGAATTCATATCTATTACCAATTCAGATGAAAACATAAAGAAACAATAGACCTTGAGCATAGAATGCAGCCAAGCAAGTTTTAAGCTAATCTTTCCTTCTGCTACTTAGATGGTGATACATGTATAATATGAGCATATATCATTGAAAACAGAGGTGAGAGGTACTTATTGAGTCATGTTGCAGCACTAGAATTCCATAATTCACCCTTCAAACATTAAAAACATAGCACACAGTCCATTCTCCAAGCTTTCAGCAGTCTTTGATTAAGGAAAACATATCAGATGTACATAACGAGTCTCTCCTGGAGTGTATCAACCGATTCCCTTTTAAAACTGTCTATAGGGTGGTTTATAAAGAAAAAAATATTTACAGACTTCCCTTGAACATGTGTCAAGGGGGAAAATATCTCAAAAAATATCTCTAAAGCAGATCTAAAAGAGATCTGTGTAGTAATTGTCTTCAATTCAAAGTTGTACTGGAAATAAATGCAACAAAATATCTAAAAGAGCTGCGCTAGGGTAGCTAGCAACTCAAGTCATGTAACTGAGGGTTGCACATGAGAGAGTAACCTCAAAAATGGGTGAACAATGGTCCTTGAGCCGTGTGCTGGCCTCATGGCCATAACTCTGTAATAACTGCGCATTGGGCCTGCAGCGCTGCCCTCAAATGTGGCTCGATACACCGTATTTTCAATAACTAGGCATTGAATCCTTTTGTCTGTGCTATCAAGTGGTTTTAAGGCCCAAAACTGTGAGTTGGTGAGCCTTTAAGGATTAGAGCTACTTTATTGACTTTGATGTGGCCTTTTGATGTTCACCTGCTTTGGAAAATAAATATCTTCCACTGAAAACCTTCACTGATACTCTCTGCCGCATCCTGATACACTTTGGCATGCATCTGGGCTCCTTCTTGACCTCCGAATGCCTTTGAACTGTTCAATCACCCATTTATGGCCACTGCTCGGGCTTCTGTTGCCTTTGGATTCGTTATCGACCCCTTTGATAACTACAATCATTTACATATTTCATCTCTGAACTAAAGTCCAACACGAAATCCATTGTTATTGATTGAAGTTACAGAAGGAAAATAATTCCAACAGGTTTCAACTTTTTGTGTTCTTCTATTAACATCTTAAATAAATGAACTATATTGCCCTTGGCCATGTTTCTCATAGAAAAACTGAATACCTACTGATCATAGTTTCTACCATCCACCTGTGATTATGCTGTGGAGGAATTGGCAGTATTGCCTTGCGGAGTATCAACTCTTTCACCAGAGTCCTTTCGCAAACTATTCTCCCTTCTATAACACTCCTTGGCACCCTGGAAAATTGTCCCCAATTTCTTTAAAGCTTTGGCTCGTGCATTCAATATATGTTTTGGAACAGTGCTATCTCTAAGAATAACATGGAAAACATGTAATAATGTCGATTCAATATCTGCGACATTTATTTTCCAAAGAGAACTAATCATTGCATCTTTGTTCTCCAGAAGATACGTTGATAGAACCTCCTCTTCTACAATACCACTCTCAAACTTTTGCTTCAATCCTTACTGCATTTGCATTAACTTAACGGCCACTGATGCCGCTACAACTTGAGATTTGATGAAGTTCCCCTTATCGCGCACCCACTCTGCCAAAAAACACATCCCAATGAAAAATACATTCTTGCCAAGTTGCTTTGCTGCTTGCCTTGTATAAATGTATATTATTGTGTGCAGCATAGGCTCGCAAAAAGCTGCATTGGACAGACGACGGTCTTCTGCATTTGCTGAGTCCACAAATTCTTGTTTTTGCCCCTCAACATAGGGTTGAAGTCGGACTTTCAGTGTCTCCACAAGCTTCTCCTCCCTCTCTTTCTGCAAGGCCTTCATTCTATACTTGACATTTTCAACATTTAGTTCTTACCCATTCTCTGCCACATCAATTGAAGCTATTGAAGAGAGAGAAAGTTGCCCAACATAATCTTCAAAATAATCACTACCAAAGAGCATGCCAAAGACTGCAGCGAGATCCAACATTGATTCCTTTTTACACTCCTTCCTTTCCATATTTGTCATATTCCTCACTTTTTTTAGGATCATTGAGAATTTGATACATCTCTCCAAGTACCTGGAATTTATGATGTGCTTCAGGGTCATTGAGATTCTTGTCTGGATGAACTTGCTTTGCCTTGATATAATATGCTTTTTTGATCTCAGATGCTGAAGCATCGACACTCACTCCTAGAAGTTCGTAATACTCTGTGTCCTTGGCCATTCTTTAACTAACGAAAGAACGAGATATCACAGCAGCAGGGAGTAACACGAAGACGAGTCAAACTTTGCTGATGAGAGTAGATGAACATGTATTTCGGAACTTGTCCAGGGTGCACCGAGGAGAAGATCTTGCATTTGGAGGCACTCAGGGCCTAGAGCGATCACAAAAAATTGCTGAGGAAAGCATCACCTTTTGTATCTTTGGCGGGCATCACCCTTTGTATCTTTGGTGGGCATCACCCTTTGTATCTTTGGCAGGCACGGGCACCACATAAAAATTGAACAAAAACAACCCTTTTCTTAAAAACAGGCGAAATGCCTTTATAACACAAAATTTCATCAAAAGATGGAGCTGGGCGGACACTTTGCAAAAGGCTAAGGCCTAGGAAATCGAAGGTGTTTCCTTAGTGCTTTGAATGGTTTATAAGGCATCAGAAGGGGTCCGATAGCCCAAAAAGGAGGAATTTTCATGAATTTGAGGGATTTTCATGGTTGCTTGCATGATTTTTGGGATTTTCATGCCTTGGAAGGAGTCCAAGATGCATGAGAAGATGGTTTGAGGGGGGCAATGAGGGTTCTTACTAAGTTTCAGGAAAAATTAGTAATTCCCAAGCACACTTATGGTTATTTTTCAACCAGGGGGAGGGGATAAGTATATAGGGGAGTTATTTAACATAGTTTTAGTAGGGGAAGGGGAGATAGATAGGGATAGGGGAGTTATTTAACATAGTTTTAGTAGGGGAAGGGGAGATAGATAGGGAGTTACATAATAAAGTTAGTAGTTAATATGAATTGTGACAAGAAAGTGCTAAGTGTATAACTCTTAGGCTATGAAGGGAAAATAGGACTTGTAGAGGAAGTATGAACATTCCTTGAGTAAAACAGATCTTTACCAAGGCAATTGATATGAAAAATGACGAGACTAAGAGATATCACGCAGATCTTGACCTCTTTAGGGGAAGTTAGTGAGTGATTGAGGAAAGAGGAAGAAGGGGAAGTTAGGCATGCCTCGCTTGAGCTCCTCCAAATGGAAAACTACCTTATGCTTGAGATGTGAATGGATATGACACTTGAAAACATGAAATGGATCACAAGCCATGGTTCTGCAACCACAAAGCTACCTACCCGGCCTGCTTACCTAGCATTTTGTCTTCTTTTTGGTTTGGGTGCACTTGAACTAGCAAACCCAACTTTTCAACTTTTCCTTCAGCTATCCTCCTATCTAAATCGATCCTTATCTCTTCAGGGGCTCAGATTAAGCTGATGAGCGCCCTTGTTTCTCTACCTATTTACAAATCTGCCAAGATTAAGCTTTTTTGGACAGATGTTCATCTCTATATTCTTCAGCAAGCAATTGAAACCTAGGGAGACCAAGATTAAGCTGTTTGGCCCTCCTTTAACTGAAAACTCATAAAAATGGATCAACTCATCAAAAATGGAACACAGCAGGGGCATTTAGGCCAGAACACACTCACGGCCTCTTTTTTGGCCTCTTAAGGAAATATGGAACATTGCAGCATGCAAAGTATGACATCTTTGGCATGTAAAAATGTTGATCATGAAAGATGAATACCTGTTGCAACAGGAGGCTAATAGTGGCTCCACTTGGGGACGGCTTTTCCTTATGAAAAGCCAAGAACCACAAGTCAGAATGCCTTGATCTTCTATTGTTGCTGTGGAACTGAAAACAATTCTTTGTTGGCTGCTAAAAGACTGGAATGTTGAGATCTGAACAACACTCTCCTCAACTGAATTACTGTGAACTATATAGCATCGCCTGCTTTCTTCTGCGTGCTTAATGTTATGTACAATGTTGCCCGAGCATTGCCTTTGAAATATACACAAAATAGGGAACAAACTAGTGTACTCTCCTTTGCTTCTGTCTAGAAAGAGTTGCAGATGTGAAACTAAAAATGCTTCTTCCCTTTGATACTATTGACTTAAGTGGGAAGCTTGATTGTAGCACTTCTAACTGAATTTGATTTGATATAACAGCGCTGCTTTGTTTTGTTCTGAGTGCTTTGTATATAGTTGAAACTACTTGTTCCTTTCCTTTTGAAACCGCTTCAAAACATGGATGAAAGGAGCATTTTCTTTTATTAGCTGCCACATGATTTAAGCTTGAACTCTGAATGCAACCTCTTTTAACTAAATCGCTGTAAAATACAGTGCTGGCCCTTTATCCACCGAGTGTTTTGAATGTAATGCAATCTGCCTTGGGAAGTCTTCTGCCATTTGTTTGAAAACAGGGGTCAAACTCGATGATTCCCTTTGAAATTAATTCAAAAGAACAGTGAGCTGGGTGTTGTGTTTTATTTCTCTTTTCACCTCCACAGTCCCTTGCATGGAACTCTTTCATAACATTGTCAGTTTCATTGATAGTTAAACAGTTCAGCAATATTCCTTCATGATTTTTCTAAAACAAAGCACTATCTATGACACAAAACTTTGATGCCTTCATCTTTAAAAATCTCTTTTTGGTCCTGAAAAATCCTGGAGGAGCACACAGGTTTAACAATATATAACAAATATCAGCATACCATGGGGATTGCAAAAAGGTCTCACGGTTATGTGGAGTCGCTAGCTCCTATTCATTGTCCAACTGGTTAATGTCTAGGGCTTGAAAATTGGTTTCAGACCACAGTTTGGCTAAACCTTGTCCCTTTATGAGCTTGGTGGGTCTTATTTCAATGTCATATTCAAGGATGTTGGCAATCCACTTGCATCTTTTGCCTTCTAATCCCTCTTGAGTTAATATGTCTTTTACAACAGAACTTGGGACATAGGCAATCACATGTGAATATAAAATGTAAACTCAAAAATCTTTAATTGCCTTAACAAGAGCATAGGCCTGCTTCTCCATGATTTGGTACTTCAAAGGAGCATCTCTAAGGGCTTTGCTGAAAATGCAATTGGTTTCTCATTTCCTTGGTCATCCTTTTGCAAAAGGACGGTAGCTATAGTGTGATCTGAAGTAAAGGAAAAGATGATAAAATCCTTATCAAATTGTGGGCTTGTGAGGATTGGAGTTTGGGTTAATGCAACTTTAATGCTCTCAAATGCTTGCTTGGCCTCTAGAGTCCATTTTACCTTGGAATCCTTCTTTAACATGTTGCTTAACAGTCTTATCAGCTCAGCCAAGTTTGGGATAAATCTCCTTAGGAAATTGATTTTTCCAAGGAATGCTTGCAACTCTTTGATGTTTCTTGGATAAGGGATTTTCAGAATGGCTCGGATCCTTTCCAAATCAATTCTGATGCCATATTTTGAAATAATATGGCCTAGAAGCTTGCCTTCCTCAAGGCTGAAGAGGGACTTCTTGGGGTTTACGGAAATGCCATATTTCCTACATGTCATGAATACTTGCCTAAGGTGCTTGAGGTGCTCTCGGTCAGATTTGGAGAAAGGGGTTAAGTCATCAAGATAGAAAACCAAGAAATCATGGATTTCCTTGGCAAATGCAATGTCTATGGCCCTTTGAAAGGTATCACCTGCATTCTTTAGTCCGAAAGGCATCTTCACATACTTAAATGTTCCCCATGGTGTTGTAAAGGCTGTCTTGTCTTGGTCATCTGGGTGAACAAGTATTTGATTGAAACCTGAAAAGCCATCTAGCAAAGAGATTCTAGATGACCCCAGTACTCTTTGGAGAATGTGGTCCATTTTGGGCAATGGGTAGTGGTCTTTAAGGGAGACTTGGTTCAGATTTCTTAAGTCTATACAAAGCCTAATATCACCTGTCTTCTTCCTTGTGGGAACAAGATTGGATACCCATTCAAAAAATCTAATAGGTGCTATAATGCCAGCCTCAAACATTCTTTTCACTTCTTTTTCAATCAAAGGGAGAAGCATAGGATTGATTCTCCTTAGTTTTTGTTTGAAGGGCTTTTGATTTGGTTTTAGAGGGATGGTATGTTGAATAACAGAGGTGTCATAGGACTTCAAGTCCTCATAAGTCCAAGCAAATACATCTTGGAACTCTTTGAACAGGTCAACATACTTTGGCTTTTGATCAGGTGGCAAAGACTTGGATAGTTTAATTATTTTGGGCTTCTCTGCTATCCCAATATTACAGTCTTCAATTGCAGCATTTAGAGGTTGCATTTTTGGTTTTTTGGGAAAATCGTTTGCATCAAAGATGTCTTCTAATGGAGTGAGACCAGTAGGCAAAAAATTGTCTCTTAAATCAATGATTTCGACCTCTGTTTCAACTATTTCTCCTAAATGCATCTTCCTCAGCTCTTGCATGTTTTTCGCATCAAGAATGGTTGGATGCAGCAATTGTTTTGCTGATTTAGCTGTTATAATTTGCTCACTTTGGTTTAGTTGCTGATGGGAATCATCCATGGCATCCATGTCAACGTTTAAACTTGAAAACTCTTGCTGCAAAGTCAAAAAATTGTTGATTTGTGCATCGTCCTCAAAAACTTGAGAATCTTTAATATTGTTAGGGACAGTAGGCCTGTGCTTTACCTCAGTAGTAAAGTGGTGATTGGGCTCAAAGGGAAGCTTGCAAGTGCTAGAAAAGGTGGCTAGATGTGAGCATGCATGTTATGGCTTCTAGAAATCTTAGCAAGCTTCGATTCTGTGAAGGAATTGAGAATTTCTGTGGCAACAGTCCTATAAGCTCTTAGATTATTATCATTAGTGACAAAGTTTCCTTTCATTTGTTGGATTATTAAGTCGGAGTCACCTAGAATGGAAACTTTTGCAGCCCCAAGAGCTTTGATGAGCTTAAGGCCTAAAAGGAGGGGCTCATACTTTGCCATGTTGTTGGTGCATCTGAAATTTAGTCTGTAAGCATGACCCTCTGCATGGCTGTTATGTGTATTGTGAATCCATATTCCAGCCCCTGCTCCTAGCTTATTAACTAAACCATCAAACTCCAAATACCATAGGATTTCTTGGTCTTGGCTAGCATTGGAAGTTGAAATCATTATCAGAGTGGGCAGATTTGAATTTTCTGTTTCGGGAGGTTCTTCTTGTGTGCTGGTTGCATTGATTGTTTTGACAGTTTCTTCGGTATGGGTAACCGATTCCTCACTTATACATGCTTCTTGTTCTAAATCCAAAGGCTTATCACCAGTTGGGGGACAATCATCATCATTGAACAAAATAAAGGAATCCATATGAGAATGGATTGAGTAAATGGGAGAGTTTTGGGGCTTTTCCTCACTACTCACCACATACTTCATCAGTGTTTCCCTATATAGCCTCTTTGGTTGCCCAAAGAGTGATATAGTGGCATAAGAGAGATCTTATTGGAGAGATCCTTGGAGTTTTTCTCCCTAAGATCATGACAAGAGCATCCCATATTTTGGTGGAATGTTAGCAACTACCACGTCCATTAGAATTGTTTTGTTGGGATATTGGACTAAAGAGACACATAAGTCTTTGATTAAGCCTAAACACTTGACCTGACTTGAGTCAAAGGAGAATAGATCTTTGTAGGGTCTTGTAATATCAAGGTTTAGCTTTTCCATTACAGCTTTGGGCATAAGATTGTGTGAGGCACCTAAATCAAGCATAGCATTGTGCAAAACTTTGTCATGTATATGTAGGCTTACATAAAAGGGCAGAACAACTCCATATATTGATTTTCCATTAACCTCAGGATCGAATAATAGCTCAGTTGTATGATCTAAAACATTGACACCATCCTTGGTCTCTGGCATTTGAAGTGATATTTGGATTTGTTGCCTATACACATCATGTTTGGCAAGCTTAGAGAGGGGGATGGAAATCTTAAGTTTACTTATTTCTACTTCTAAGTTAAATGGTTTCTCCAATGGAGTCTTTGTGTTGGCAGTGGTAGATTTTCCCTTTTCAAGTGTATTTTCTGCGTTTTCCTCTTGATTATCAGCGTTATGGTGAGTGATACCTTGCGATATTTCTGTTTTGGGAAGGTTTTTAGGAGTGCTATTCAAATCTTCTTTTGAGGGAGAAGGTAGCAAAGGCTTATCATTAGTGGGTTGCATGTCTGTTATGTCTTCCATAGTTACTTCCTGCAGGTTTGGGACAGTGTTATTAGCCAGTAATAACAGCCTTGCCTTTAATCTTCTTGGGTTGTTTTGTTTCCTTTTGTCTGACGGGTTCGGGCAAATCAATTGTTCTAGTCCTCAGTTTATATTGCTTGTGCACTTCATATACAGCAGAATCATAGCCTTGTTTAAAGTCAAAAGACTCTCCAGTTTGAGTCTGAAATTTATCAAAGTCATGCTCATCTTGGTCTTGTTGGATATGATCGCAGTCTTCTTGTGTTAAGAAAACATGTTGTTCACTCTTTGAACCCACCAAGTTTATATGCGTATCTCCTAATGGCTCACTAGATGTAGATGCCTCTGTGTAGTTCTCTTGGAAAGGAGGTCTTATATCATGATATGGGCTGGATCTTCCAGCGTTTGGGTTCTGAGTTTTCCTAAAATTTGGGTTCCTAATAGCGTTAGCTTGTGGCGCATCCCATGTAGACTTTCTCTCAATGGTTTCTATTCTATCTCCCAGCCTGTGCATGCCATTGATAATAGCATCTAGTTTTTGGTCTAAGGCTTAAGGTTCCTCTTTAAAGGTGGTTCTTCTCTCGGCTCTCACTCTATTTCTCTTGGAAATTAAGTTTGCCTCCACACTAACAGCAACATTTTGCATCTCTGCTAGGCTTTGAGGGGCTCTTTCCCTTAACTGATAAGCCATGTCAGTATCAAAACCATCAGGGAATTTATATAAAGCAAGATCAGGTGGAGGCCTAAGGTTCTGTGGGATTGCATTATAAACATTGTTAAACCTTGCGCAGTAATCTAACACAGTCTCCTGAGGGCCTCTTTTAATGGTGTCATATTTGGACAATATGTGCAATGGGTCTTTATTCTTCTCCCATCTGTTGATAAATGACTGGTATAAGGCTTCTGGGTCTGCTATGGAATTGGCTGGGAGTGCTCTAAACCAAGTCCTGACTTCACCTATCAAAATTTGGACAAAAATCTTCATTCTCACACCATCATCGTCAATCTCATAGATCTCAAAGTAATCCTACATTTTCTTTGTATGCTGAAGGGCTGTGAAGGCACTTGTGCCATCAAAATAAGTAATTTTGGTCTGGTAATCCTAAGGCATAGCCCCTGGATTAGCAGGCAACTGCAAAGGTGCATATCTATTAGCCATACTTATAGGTAAAAGTGGAACAACAAGAGGAAATGGAACAGCTGGAACAACAGTGATAACAATGGTAATAGGAGGAGTATGTGCAGTGGATGGAGGAGTGGAAGATGTGCTTTGAGAGGTGGATGATGAAGCAGGGGAAATAGGGGATGAATGAAATATAACTTTGACAGGGGTTGGAACACAACTTGGCTGAACTATCTAAGGACTAGAATCAGTTAAATCTTCTCTTCGCTCTAGCTTCCTGAGGTTCCTTGGGATTAAATTTGGATTTTCAAAAGTAGCTGGGGGATTTGGGTCCAGATTTCACCTTGTATAATGTGAATTCTTTTTGGGAGCCAGCTTCCAACTTGATCTTTGGAATTATTTCAAAATGTCCCCGGCGGAGTCTCCATTATGTTAACACTCAAGTTGTCCCTTGGCTCCTTAAGGGATGTGGCCGAGGTAACCCCAAACCAATATTTGGACTGTAGGTCCTAGCCTACCTGCAATCAGAGAGGGCTCTCTCTTCATAATTTATCTTTGTTTAGGGTGATTTTAGGCTAGTTATTGAGTACAAGGGTTTTTTTTTGTGTTTTGGTGGGAAGGAGGATGGTTTCAAGTAGAGAGGAAATGCATAGTGTGATATGTTTCAAACCATTTGGCATGGATTCAGGGAGTAGGAATGCTGGTGCATTTTCTTGGTCACAAGAGGAATATGGAGCAGGATAGTTGCTCATGAAACAATCATTCAAGCTAAAGAGATGGATTGAAACGTTAAGGAATGAGAGGCAACAAAGAATCTCTCATTCAGCATAACAGAAGGAAGGTGAAAGAGCTCTATCTAGGAGCAGTAAAAAATCCCTAGATAACTGCCAAACATGGGTGAAGTCAAGGAAATATGAGCCAAAGGGAATTCATATTCATTACCAATTCAGATGAAAACATAAAGAAACAACAGACCTTGAGCATAGAATGCAGCTAAGCAAGTTCTAAGCTAATCTTTCTTTCTGCTATTTAGATGGTGATACATCTATAATATGAGCATATATCATTGAAAACAGAGGTGAGAGGTACTTATTGAGTCATGTTACAGCACTAGAATTCCATAATTCACCCTTCAAACATTAAAAACACAACACACAGTCCATTCTCTAAGCTTTCAGTAGTCTTTGATTAAGGAAAACATATCAGATGTACAGAACGAGTCTCTCCTGGAGTGTATCAACCAATTCCCTTTTAAAACTATCTATAGGATGGTTTATAAAGAAAAAATATTTACAGACTTCCCTTGAATAGGTGTCAAGGGGGAAAAATATCTCAAAAAATATCTCTAAAGTATATCTAAAAGAGATTTGTGTAGTAATTGTCTTCAATTCAAAGTTGTGTTGGAAATAAATGCAATAAAATATCTAAAAGAGTTGCGCTGGGGCAGCTGGCAATTCAAGTCATGCAACTGAGGGATGCGCATGAGAGAGCAGCCTCAAAAATGGGTGAACAATGGTCCTTGAGTTGTGTGCTGGCCTCATGGCCATAACTCTGTAATAACTGTGCATTGGGCCTACAACGCTGCCCTCAAATGTGGCTCGATACACCGTATTTTCAATAACTGGGCATTGACTCCTTTTGTCTGCGCTTTCAAGTGGTTTTAAGGCCCAAAACTGTGAGTTGGTGAGCCTTTAGGGATCATAGCTACTTTATTGACTTTACTGAGGACTTTTGATGTTCACCTGCTTTGGAAAATAAATATCTTCCACTGAAAACCTTCACTGATACTCTATGCCGCATCCTGATACACTTTGCCATGCATATGGACTCCTTCTTGACCTCTGAATGCCTTTGAACTATTCAATCACCCATTTATGGCCGCTGCTCGGCCTTCTGCTGCCTTTGGAGTCATTATCGGCCCCTTTGATAACTACAATCATTTACATATTTCATCTCTGAACTAAACTCCAACACGAAATCCATTGTTATTGATTGAAGTTACAGAAGGAAAATAATTCCAACAGGTTTCAACTTTTTGTGTTCTTCTATTAACATCTTAAATAAATGAACTAGATTTCCCTTGGCCATGTTTCTCATAGAAAAACTGAATACCTGTTGATCATAGTTTCTACCATCCACCTTTGATTATGCTGTGGAGGAATTGGAAGTATTGCCTTGCGGATTATCAACTCTTTCACCAGAGTCCTTTCGCAAACTATTCTCCCTTCTATAACACTCCTTGGCACCCTGGAAAATTGTCTCCAATTTATTTAAAGCTTTGGCTCATGCATTCAATATATGTTTTGGAACAGTTCTATCTCTAAGAACAGCATGGCAAACATGTCATAATGTCGATTCAATATCTACAACATTTATTTTCCAAAGAGAACAAATCATTGCATCTTTGTTCTCCAGAAGATACGTTGATAGAACCTCCTCTTCTGCAGTACTACTCTCAAACTTTTTCTTCAATCCTTGCTGCATTTGCATTAATGTAACGGTCCCTGATGCCACTACAAATTGAGATTTCATGAAGTGACCCTTATCGCGCACCCACTCTGCCAAGAAAGGCACCCCAACGAGAAATACATTCTTTCCAAGTTTCTTTGTTGCTTGCCTTGTATAAATGTATCTTATTGTGTGCAGCATAGGCTCGCCAAAATCTGCATTGGACAGACGACGGGCTTCTGCATTGCCCAGTCCACAAATTATTGTTTTCACCCCTCAACATAGTGCTGAAGTTGGACTTTCAGTGTCTCCACAAGCTTCTCCTCCCTCTCTTTCTGCAAGGCCTTCATTCTATACTTAACATTTTCAACATTTAGTTCTTGCCCATTCTCTGCCACATCAATTGAAGCGATTGAAGAGAGAGCAAGTTGCCCAACATAATCTTCAAAATAATCACTACCAAAGAGCATGCCAAAGACTGCAACGAGATCCAACATTGATTCTTTTTTACACTCCTGCCTTTCCATATTTGTCATATTCCTCACGTTGTTTAGGATCACTGAGAATTTGATACACCTCTCCAAGTACCTGGAATTTATGATGCGCTTTAGGGTCATTGGGATTCTTGTCTGGATGAACTTGCTTTGCCTTGATATAATATGCTTTTTTGATCTCAAATGCTGAAGCATCGACACTCACTCCTAGAAGTTCGTAATACTCGGTGTCGTTGGCCATTCTTTAACTAACGAAAGAACGAGATATCACAACAGTGGGGAGTAACACGAAGAGGAATCAAACTTCATTGACGAGAGTAGACAAACATGTATTTTGGAACTTGTCCAGGGTGTGCCGAGAAGAAGATCTTGCATTTGGAGGCACTCAGGGCCTGGAGCGATCTCAAAAATTGTTGAGGAAAGCATCACCCTTTGTATCTTTGGCGGGCATCACCCTTTGTATCTTTGGCGGGCATCACCCTTTGTATTTTTGGTGGGCACGGGCACCGCATACAAATCAAACAAAAACAACCCTTTTCTTAAAAATAGGCGAAATGCCTTTATAACACGAAATTTCATCAAAAGATGGAGCTAGGCAGACACTGTGCAAAAGGCTAAGGCCTAGGAAATCGGAGGTATTTCCTTAGTGCTTTGAATGGTTTATAAGGCATTGGAAGGGATCTGATAGCCCAAAAAGGAGGAATTTTCATGCATTTGAGGGATTTTCATGGTTGTTTGCATGAATTTTGGGATTTTCATGCCTTGGAAGGAGTCCAAGATGCATGAGAAGATGGTTTGAGGGGGGCAATGAGGGTTCTTGCTAAGTTTAAGGAAAACTTAGTAATTCCCAAGCACACTTATGGTTATTTTTCAACCAGGGGGAGGGGATAAGTATATAGGGGAGTTATTTAACATAGTTTTAGTAGGGGAATGGGAGATAGATAGGGAGTTACATAATAAAGTTAGCAGTTAATATTAATTGTGACAAGAAAGCGCTAAGTGTATAACTCTTAGGCTATAAAGGGAAAATAGGACTTGTAGAGGAAGTATGGACATTCCTTGAGTAAAATAGATCTTTACCAAGGAAATTGATATGAAAAATGATGAGACTAAGAGATATCACGCAGATCTTGACCTCTTTAGGGGAAGTTAGTGAGTGATTGAGGAAAGAGGAAGAAGCAGAAGTTAGGCATGCCTCGCTTGAGCTCCTCCAAATGGAAAACTGCCTTATGCTTGAGATGTGAATGGATATGACACTTGAAAACATGAAATGCATCACAAGCCATGATTATGCAACCACAAATCTACCTACCCGACCTACTTACCTAGCATTTTGTCTTCTTTTTGGTTTGGGTGCACTTGAACTAGCAAACCCAACTTTTCAACTTTTCTTTCAGCTATCCTCCTATCTAAATTTATCCTTATCTCTTCTGGGGCTTAGAATAAGCTAATGAGCGCCCTTGTTTCTCTACCTATTTACAAATCTGCCAAGATTAAGCTTGTTTGGACAGATGTTCATCTCTATATTCTTCAGCAAGCAATTGAAAACTAGGGAGACCAAGATTAAGCTGTTTGGCCCTCCTTTAACTGAAAACTCATAAAAATGGATCAACTCATCAAAAATGGAACACAGCAGGGGCATTTAGGCCATCACACACTCACAGCCTCTTCTTTGGCCTCTTAAGGAAATATGGAACATTGCAGCATGCAAAGTATGACATATTTGGCATGTAAAAATGTCGATCATGAAAGATGAATACTTGTTGCAACAGGAGGCTAATAGTGAGGAATAAATGTTTGACCTCATGTTCTAGAAAAAACAAGTTTTCAAATGTGGCATATAACACTTTGCATGTTGGCAATGATTTTATGAATGAAGAGTTGGCTTGTTCCTTGGTCAACTTTCTGAGTCTATCACTATAGTCCAACTATGTCATGAGTTGGTCGTTGATAACCATAGGACTGGGAAAACCGTTTTCCATCAAAATTTGGAATTTAGGCATGAACCTATCAATGGTTATCTGCATATTGTGGTACTTTTCCTCTAAGTTAAGCATAAGGTTCCTTTTGGAAAGGAGCTTCTTTATTTCCAAAATGGTCTCATTCCTATCTTCTATATTTATCTCATGGAGCTCATATCTATTCTTGCTGTTGAGGAAGTGGATGAGTCTATTTGCATCCTCAGTCTTATCCCCCAATTCCTCCTTTACTTTCTAGATAGCTTCTGTAGCTACGTTTACTAACTCTGTTTGTTCAAAAATAACTTGGATTGATGGCTAAATATCATTGATAGAGTCAATGATATTGACCCACAACATTTCCTTGGTTTGTCCAAGTAGTTTCTCTAGTGTTAAATCCTTCTCTGAATTTTGATTCTCTCACCCATTCTCTGGGCCTTTTGTGCTTCTTCTTTTCGCTTGAGTTGGGCAAGTTTGCAGTTAGTTTCCAAACTTGCAACCTTTCCCTTTAATATTTTTGTCTCTGTAGCCTAGATAGACATTTATTCTATGGATTTAACTAATTATGTTTCTTTTTCTCCTTGTGCACCCATTGTTGTTGTAGATTCTGCTGTTACTAGAAATGTTGTGGTAGGCAGAGCAGCGGGTGCCAATGGTGCTGCCAGTGTAGAAGGAACTACTATAGATGTTGTTTGGAACACATCCTTGGAAGTTTTGCCCTAGTCACTTTGCTTCGACTGAATTAAAGTGTCCAACTCCTTTTCTGTCTCCTTAAGTTGATCATTTACCTTCAGGACCAAGTGCTTCAACTCCTCATGTCTGGTTTGATTTTCTATGACTTCTAGAGTTTGAGGATGATGCGGCTAGGGTATTTTCAATTTCCTCTTAAGTGTAACAATATCATCATTTTTATTCTTAATAAGATGCTCTGTAGCTTTCATATCCTTGGGATCGTGTCCCAATTCAATCACTAAGTCCTCTAAGGACTTGATCCTTGTATCCTTGGCCTGTGAGGAGGCCTTCTCTAACTGTAATTGTGCTGAGATGTTGTTCAAAGAGTTCCGTAGCTGATGGGCAGCTATGGATTTACCTGTCAGGGTGGAGCATATCATCTCTCCAACCTGTTTTTGTAGTTCAATCTAGTCTATGGGATGAATATCCCTTGCCAACACTTAAAAATCCACTTTCTTAAAATATGATGGTGTCTTGGGCTGTTGAGTTGTGGGTTTAACAAAAGTCATCTGCTACTTTCCCTCTTTAATGTCAAAGGCTAACATTAGACTTGTTTGATTGGTGGGAGTCAGCTTTAGGTATTGTGCATATGTTTGGGCCTTAGGCCTCTCATTTCTGGCTTTGATTTTCTTGTATCTTTCCTTGATATCTTGATCTTTGTTAGCAAGCATTCTAAAGGAAGACACTTCAACAATAATCTACCTTTCTAACATCTCAGTTTGTGATGTGGAAGGCTCTTGCATGCCTTCAAATGGACTGGTAGGCCTGCTTCTTTCTTCTCCTATATTTGTAACCTCAGCTGAGTGATCAGTATATTCCTACTCAGACACAGGATGCAGCCTTTGCCTCTTGTTTGATTCTTGTTGCAAATCGAAGGTGGCCATTCCTAAAGTGGAAGCCCCTTCTCTGTTTCTTTTTGGGATCTTCCCCTCATTCCGAGGAGTCTGCATGACGAGAGGGGTACTCATGGTTCTTTTTGGTTCTTCTAGTACCTTCAGAAAAGATTTGTCAACAAGATGCTTTTCTAAATCAATTAGAGCATTCTCTACATCTACTTTGGTGTTGTCTTGGTCTACTAGAGTACCTTCCACCCATTCTATTTGCTTTGCATATGCTTCTATTTCAGGTACGGGATGGTGAATGAAAGGTATTAGCTTGACCTTTTGTCTCTTCTTTGTGATGAATTCAAAGGATCATATCTCCAAAAAAAACTTCTTTGGATCTTCATGTTCTATAATATTAAATCTGCCTCTTTGCCAGCCTCCCCAGAGTTGCATATGAAGGGACCTAGTTAGTCTTTTATCTCGAAATAAACCTTCTTCTTAGCATTGACGAAGTTGACTTCATCTACATTGATGGTTTGTCTATAATATTCTAGGGAAAACAACCTCATGGGGAGGTATGTTCGAAATTTTTGTGGTGCAAGCATGCAACCATATATGCTGATTTCTATATGGTTTTGGTAAAGGTACCAGTCACCCACTTTAGTCTTCTTCAACAATTGAAGGACTCTCTTTATTTTTGGATTGATTCTAGGAGGAGGGCTTCCAATCAACATTTTCATGTCTGGATGTACAAATCAATCAATGAAATCAGAGTAAGAGTATGGATAATGGAATCGATGGATCAATGGGGTCCAAAAAATGACTGACCTGGGCTGACCTTTGGTGTCCAACTTCTGAAGGGTGAATGGAAACTTATCACGTTGGCAATATAAGAACATATGGTATAAGACTAAGGAATACTTGAAAACTCTTTCAGTGTTCATTCTAAGGAATTTCTCATGCATCGTATCAGCTATAAAGTGGGCATAGTCATAAATGACAGCAGGAGGCTGCCCTGTAGTGTAGATGGACATGAAGGCAAGGATTATTTCATCAATGTATTCACTAATGGTGTAGCCCAACACACATGATATCATGGCTACAATATTTTGGCCCCATTAAGACAAAATGACTTATAGATATGCAGGGGAGTCCTTAGGGATGTGTTTCTCTTCTCTGATGAAGGTTTGGAATAATTGGGCCAATTTTGTAGAACTGAGATTGGGGTACTAGTCCAAGAGGTCTCCAATTGAGAGGGGAGTTAGGTTTGGCCTTGGTTAGAACTGCAACATTTTGTTTATGGAGTCGGTTGTGATGGTGAAAAGTATATTTTGGTTTGGGGACATGAATGCTCTTTGACTGGGGATGTAATTTGCATGACAGTAGTGGACAATATTTGGGAAAATGTGGACTTGGGGGAACTGGTACTTGGGTAAATTTGACTCCCAAAGGCCAATCTCATTAGCATGGTTGAGGTACCTGTCCCTACTTTGGCAATGGACTTTGAGTAGGGGCTCTTCAGTAGTGGTATCCTTTATTTGAAAATCTTTATCAGCTAAAGGTGGTCCAAGTCTAGGTGAGGTGTAGAGATGGGACTTACATCCATTGCAATTGGGGCAACCATACTCAGTTCTTGTGGATTTGAGTGTCGGGGATGATTCAGGGTTTCTAGGGAAACAAAAATTTTGCAAAATGGTTATGGCTCAAAGTATTAAAAAATCAAAGTGAATTTGATATTTGTTTCTTAATTGACTATGTTATGAGGGTGAATTACTAAAATTTGACAATGGAGTTGGAATTCCATGGTTAAATACTTGGAATTGGATGAAATTGACTATAACTAGTTGTTGATGGAGGTTGTAGAGGTTCGTACGGTTCTGGTATAGGCTGATGGATGAGTTGGGTTGTCTGCAGTGTCTATGGAGCAATGGAGGAGGTTTGTGAGTGAATTTTTTGTTTGCAGGGGTCGCAACGACTTTTCTGAGCTTGCAAAGCGAATGTGCAAAAAGAGTGGAAAGAGGGATAACATGGGCTTTTATATAAAAAAATGTTATTTTTGGCAGGTTCACTGATTGATGAACAATGCTGGTTTTCGGTTGAAGGGGGAAGCGGTTTAGAAGGGTTGTCGCACCGCTTTTGTGGTGTGGGTAGTATTTGGGAGGGGTCACTTGATTCCATTGAGCGTTTGCCATGTAGCATCGGGGGCTAGGAGGAAAACCACCTTATCGGGCGGTTAAAGGGCAGATGTTGGGCATACCCGATATGCTTGTGGAGGAGGGATAATCAACGATGATTAGGAGATGGGAGTTGCGTGGGGGTGAATGATGGGATTTAATGTGGTGCGTGTTGGATACCTATACCAATAGGTTTCATATTTCATGATTGGCTATCAAAGGTCCAAATATGCTCTGCTTTGATAATGCAAAGATCCCATATTTCCATAAGGAGACAAGGTGTGTCTCAATTTTGATTGGGACTCAATTTTGATGGATGGCCCAACAGCCTAATCTGGATCATGCCATGTTTTCAATTTTTATGTTGTAGAATAGAGAAAGAAATCTGTCCAAGCTGTTTAATCTTGGCAGATCAGTAGCTAGGTAGAGAAACTAAGGTTCCCAACTGCTTAATCTGGGGCCTGGAAGGAATAAGGGTAGCATTACATAGGAAATGAAAGCAAAAAAAAAAGCCAATATAAAAGAAAAGGCATTTAAAGGGTTTGCTAGCCTAAATGCACCCTACAAGAAGAAATAAAAATGTTAGGCAAAATAGTTGGGTAGGTAGAGGGGGTTGCAGAACTGGTGTCTCTTTCAAGACCAAAGTTGCTAAACATCTACAGGAAAATCAACACACTGGAGCATGACTAACTTCCCTATTTTCATTTGTATATCACTCATTACTAACACCCTTTCCCAAGCTGTACAGAGCACAGAAGTTTATGTCTGTCTCATGTTTTATGGCCTTAAAAGCCACATTTCTTGTGCAAAAGGTCTTTTCATTTTGATCTACCATTTACACTAAGTTATTTTCAAGAAGACTTGGGTGTACTGATCTTCATCCATATTCTCCCCCCACATTAACAGCTAATCCTACTATGTAATTCCCCTATTTCACCCTTCCCTACTAGTATTAACACCATGGTGTATAAACCCCAAAATGTCTATAAATATCCCTCCCTTGGCATTATAGCCATATGGTCTGTTTAAAAGGGAATCAAAATGACATCTGGTCACTTTGATGAACCTCCCAGGTCACCTCCTCTCATTCCATGTCATTCTGCTCATATAGCCCTCATTTGCAAAGAAAAATCATCATAAAACCCCTTTTACCCATAACCCTTTTGCAAAAAATGATAAAACCCGAAAAAAACATAAAACCCAAAGTTCCCCGCCCAAATATTTAAATCAATATTTTAATTGCCAGGCGGGCCCCTTCCCAACCTGCACGACCCGTCGGAGGACCCGCCAGCCATCCGATCTCCGCCGATTAGATCCAAGGGTGGGCGGTCAATCTTGCGCCCCGATCTGTCGACCTTTAGCGTCCGGGGAAAGTGGTTTTGAGTCTGTACCAGGACGCGTGGCGAGCGCTGAGGTTGTTCGAAGCCCTCTCCCCGTTACCGCCTTTGCCCCAAAGGTGGTGCGGGGAACTCACTTACCACCACCCGGCTTACCGCTCTCCCTCCCACATCACTCCAACGCCATCCTGACGTCACTTTACTTCTGTCCGGCCCCGCGCCCCGTGGCCCTCCACGCAGCCTTGCCACCGCATCAACCCACCACCGTGTCCCGCCACCCTGGCTCTCACGTCAGTGCCACGTCACCACCGTACTATGGGCCCACCATGATGTCATGCTGACGTCATCAACGGAAAAGCGCCAATAGCGGCTTTTCCCAAAATTCAACGTTATAAATGGCCAAATAAGCCGTTTTAAGTCATTTTCATGCGCAAAAGAAGGAGCCGTTGACAACCAGCTGCCGCAAAAAAAATTGTCTTCCAGCCAACAAATTTGAAGATTTCTACCGTTGCAAGTCCACAATTCCACTGTGCCAAGCCTCCACAGCCCAGCTCGCAAGTGTCCAAGCTAGTTCTTCCAGGTATTTAGCCAGTTTCCCACTTCGCCCATGCATTTTAATTCTCTGTAAAATTCACCATTTAGCACCAGTAAAACTCTTCAAATTCAGTTCTGCCTATCACACAAAGTTAATCCAAGCAATCTGCAGCACCCTTAAATCCCAATTCAGCAGAAGAGTGCTCGTTTCGCGGGCTAAAGACCCCGAAATCCTCCCCGAGGTACTAAGCATTGTTCCCTTTTGCCAAGTACAGGCCACTTGTTGTTATAACAAAGAAGTCTGACTAGCTCTGAAATTTTTCATTAACAATTCACATCCTTGTGAATTCCACAGCAAACACACAATCCAGCTTGCATTACCCTCTAAAGAAAGAAACACCTCACTGTATCAACAGTTGAGCTGCAGCTAAAAACTCTTTAAGCACTTGTTAAATCACTGCCCCTATCCCTACAAATCAGCTTCTATCATGGCATCTCCTACAACTTCATCCATCAGTATGGCCTCACAGAGTCAAAAAAATAAAGAGCTGGAAGCCCTGCCATTAGTAGACAAGGATGGTCTCATTGGAGACTTTGAAGGAAACAGGGACTTTTTGCAGACCTTCAGTAGACTAAGGGAAGACTACAAGGATGGACATGGTACACATGGGATCTGGGAGTCAAACTTACCCTACTATTGTCTCCCAGCTGTGAATGTTTTCCCCGAAATCATTCACCTCTGTGCTGAACACTATGATGCCCAGCACAGGGCCGTCAGCACCCCATCAGGGAGGATCCTCTTTTACATTAATGCTGAGACCATAAACAAAATGCTGCACTTTGATCAGACAGAGTTGTTGATCCCATTCTCCATGAATTATTTGATGGACGCTGGTGACAAGATGACCAGTGAAGAACTGCAAAGGATCATCAGGAACTTCATGAGACCTGAATGCCAGACTATAGAGCCACCTCCCTATCTGAATGATCAATTCAATGATGTGGGCAGGCTATTACTAGACATGATAGCCTATGTATTGGGGTACTAAAACAGTGAGCATGAGGACAGAGCCATGCTAGTACTGCTGTCTGTTTACAACCCATACCAACCCCCTACCCAAAAGTTCAACTTTGCTAAGTTCATAGCCAATAAGATCCATGATCAGTTAACCAAAGTGGACAGACAGGGGGTTTTCAGATATTCAGCTTATATCTACCATATGTTCATGTATTATCATTCTGAAGCCTTCCCATGCTATATCAGAAGGCTGGATCATACAGGGGAAAGAAGATCTGTTATCTTCTGGACCTCAGTCTATCACAAGGTCACAAATTCACCCTATACCTATTGTGAATTTGTTGACCAGTTTGTCTACCCAGTCTTCTACATGTTGATGAAGTCACCACCTCCCAGAATATCCAATGAGATAAAGAAAGCTCTGCAGCTTTTTAAGAACAACAAAATAGGTGACTGGTACCTATATGAACATCATACAGTCTTCAGGGTCTATGGATGTGAGCTCTGCCCATATAGGCTCCCAAAATACGTGCCAATGAGGTTGTTTTCATTGGAATATTACCGGCAACTGATTCAGTCAAACCTTACCCACTTCCACAGCTCCAAGAAAAAGGCTCACCTTAACTTCAAAAATGAAATGGGCCCTTTCATCAAGAATAAGAAGGAAGGATGGGAGGCCGCAGATTTGATCCTGAAGGATAATTACAAGCTGTCTTATAGCTTTCGGTGGGTCCCTTATGATCCTCAAGGAGTCATCTCTGCTAGGAGAAATAAGTATAGGCTCCTAGCCATTAAGCATTGCCAATACCCTCACATAGAACAATATGCCAACTTGCAAGAATGGCAACCGGATACTCTAGTTGAGGGTTTAACTGAGGAAGAAAGAATGCTTAAGAATGTCAAGGAGCTTGAAAAGACTATTGACCTAGATTATGTGCAGCAGGTACCCTTCAGACAGCCTTACTCAGTGGGACAAGGCACCTCAATTACCAGGACTGCACCAAAGGCACTTACTACAGCAGTATCAGCAATGGACAAAGGCAAAGGCATTCTAGGTGCAGAGAATGAGCTGGCAAAGGGACAAACTGAGGAACAGGCAGGACAGCAAATAGAGCAGCAGAAAGAGAAGGAAACAGAGCAGGAGGCACAGCACAAAGCAGAGCAGCAAATGGGCCAGCAACAAGAACAAGCTGATAAGCCACATAATGGGCTGCTACAAACTCCTGCAATACAAACGCCACCACCTCAAATGCAGCAGTCGACTGCCCCAGTCCTACAGACCCCAGCACATGAAGAAAGGGGAGTAAAGAGACAAAGAGAAGAGTCCACTCCTCTCAGTGGATCCTCCCATCAGCCATAAGCCAAAAGGAAAAGGGCAGACTCCCCACAGATAGAAGACATCACTGAAGATGTCTTAGATATTTCCACAAAGGACAAAGAGAGCAGCCAGCAGACAGGAACAAGCTCCTTTCAGCAGGAGCAGAATTTACAGGTCAGTTTGGAGGTGGTTTCCCAATCACAGCAGAGCAAGAAGCCAAAGAGCACCAAGGCTTCTTTCAAACAAATAAAGGCTCAAAATGAGCTATTGAGGGCAGAGGTGTACAAACAATTTATAGATGCTACACCAGCCATGCAAGAAAGGCTGATGTCAGTTTATGACATCCAAGAGGAGAAGATTATCTTCAGTCATTTTAAGCCCAAGGGGCCGCAGCCTAAGACAGCTGCAGATTTCATAAAGACTAGGGTGGAGGTCCTGGCCAGAGATATACACCCTATGGACCAAATCGAACTCCACAAGCAGGCTGGAGAGATGGTATATGCCACCCTAGTGGAAAAGGCCACATTTGCCCATGAGCTGAAGGAATCATTGAAAAACACTAACACTTAGCTGGACATTGAGAGGATGTCCTCCAAAGCCAAGGACAACAGAATTAAATCCCTTGAGGATATTATTATTGACTTAGGGCATGATCCTAATGATCCAACAAGCATTAAGGCCCTAATGAAGAAGAAAGAGGATGGCCTCAGTGCCTTGAGGAAGAGGTTGAAGCTGCCACCCACTGAACACCCTCAGACAGCAGAGCTTCAGAAGCAAAAACAGCTAGAGGATCAGCTGGACCTCTTACTACAACAGGATCAAAGGATAAGAGAGTTGGAAAAGGAATTGGAGGGAGCAATACAAGACAAACAGGGAGAGTCCACTTCCCAAGCTCCTCCAACAACTTCTACTACAGCAGCAACAACAGCAACATCAGGGGCAATAGGGGCCCCCACAACAGAGGCAGCAGGAACATCATCAGCTAAACAGGACAGTCCAACTATAGAGGACATAACTAAGGCTGTCAAGAAAATGGAGCTCCAAGCTGATGAAATAAAGAAAGCCAAGGAGACATTGGCAGAGCTGGAGTCAAAATATGATAAATCCAAGATGACAGTGGCTGAGCAGGGCAGAGAAATAAAGGCCCTCAAGGACAGGATAAAGGCCTTAGAAAAGGAACTAAATCTAGAAACAGCCATGGCCGAGATAAAGAGGATTTTATGGGCCAAAATAAGCAAATCTATCACCCAACAGTGGAAATCCATAAAGACAATTCATCAGCAGATGGAATTGCTAGGCCAAGCTCATATAGAGATCAATAAGGCCAAAACAGTACTGGGAAATAGGCCAGAACAGGCCAACAGGATGGTAGATTTCTTGAACAGGCATGAACAGGAGGAGTTGGCAGCCATGGGCATTCCTAATAGAACAGACGCTGTCCTCCTTGCCAAGAAAGTGCTCACCCTTAGAAATTATATACAGGCAGTGGAGAGAAAGTGCTTTGAAATGACAGCAGATGTGGAGGAGTTCAGGGTTAAACTGGCAGAACTGCAAGCAAGAGGCCTGCCCAGTCTATTAACTAGTGCAGGAAAATTGGTCTCCCAAGAACAATTTGCCAACATAATGGTGACATATATGGAAAATCAGATCACTGCATCTGGCAGTTCATCTGAACAGACAGGGCCTCCCTCAGGACAGAATTTATATGATAAATTGGGAGGCCTATTCTTCATTGAAAATGAAGTAAATCACCTTTTTGAGACTCCTCCCAATTTTTTCAAATACACAGAGGCTGATGAGACCTTGATAAAAATTAGGAGGCATCAGATGCCCAAGGAAGATTGGTGGCAATCAATGCTCAGAATTTTGCCACGTTAGCTTCAATTATTCAGCCACTACGAGCCCAGGTCAAATACAGGACAGCATGAGGATAAAGCCAGCATCCAAGGCAGTTAAAGGCGGACCAACAGATGGACCATGACAGCTGGCCAAAGAACAAAGTAATGCACAAAACTTGGTGGTACACCCTCAGTCAACTCCAGGAGCCACCAAGTTAGCAGTCTCTGACCATTTCTTGACAGGGGTAAAAGGGCACACAAGCCACAGCTGCACGGATAAGCCACTCAGCATTAAAGTCAAAGCACTCAGCCGCTTCAACCAACTCCGTAAGCTCCAGATGCCAAGGTTGTTCTGACAGGAGTTAATAGCTTTTATAGCTCATTGAAGATTGCAATAACTGCTCATCTACCATCCCAGTTCTATTGAACGGAGATATTATCCGCTCAGATGACTCATACCTAAGATATTTTTTGTAATAAACTTCTATATATTCCCCCTCGCATTTGTTAGCAGGGGTTGGACTCCGGATGTAAAAAAGCTCTCGTTTTCTCTTCTGTTACTCTCATGTTGTAAAGATTTAGACAGCTAATACAAAGAATGATGGGATTTCTTCAAATATTGTCTCTCATGATGGCTTGCTGGTGTGTGGCTTAAAGTTGCAGGATTCCTGTGTATTCCATGGCTCAATAAGTTTTCTCGTTACTCTTTGTTATATGTATGTTTCTTATACTTTCATTGTATCTTTCATGCTTTCGTGGATTCAATAGCTAAATGGCCAAGAAAAAGAATAGTCCCAGGATTTCCTCACTGAATACCCTGGACTCAATCCCAGCCATTTCATATGTTTTCCTCAGTTATGGTATTTAAAGAGTAATTCTTCAGTGCTACCTTTAATACTGTATCATCACAAGAACATGTTATTTCAGGAATTCAAGAAATTGCTCCCAAATAACAGACCTCTTTCACACTAGTCAGCTCAAGTAAAGAATCCTTAATTGCTCTTTGCTATTTGTTCCTCATTTCGCTCTCACAGTTTGTAATTTGTTTCATGGAATACATATAGGCCCTGTAGCAACACCCACACAGTAAAGATCTCAAGGGAAAAACAGTCAAAGACCCCATTGCCCAATGGATTAGTTTCACCTGAAGACAGACTTTAAAGTTATCGGAAGCATCCCCCCAACCAAACATAAAAAACAAACAAAAATTCACTTCATAACTAGCCTAAAACTTCACTAAAAACAGTGACAAACCTAACAGAGAGAGCCCTCTCTGACTACAGCTGGGCTAGAAGCTATAGCCCAAAGATTGGTTAGTGGTTACCCTGGCCGTATTCCCTCAGGAGTCAAAGGGAACAACCTGGGTGTTAACATAAATGGTGACTCCGCTGGGGATTTTTCAGGATTTGCATTCAAGCTCTGAATAATCAGTCAAGAAGCTTTCAAAGCTGCTCCCATATAACCATCCGCAGCTTGAAGGAGGAGCTGATTCAGATATTATACCCAACACAGATACTTATAATCCTTCCAAAAATCCTGACCAG
>APFE030594235.1:153389-172834 GCA_000404065.3 Pinus taeda | reverse complement strand
GCTTGAAAAGACTATTGACCTAGATTATGTGCAGCAGGTACCCTTCAGACAGCCTTACTCAGTGGGACAAGGCACCTCAATTACCAGGACTGCACCAAAGGCACTTACTACAGCAGTATCAGCAATGGACAAAGGCAAAGGCATTCTAGGTGCAGAGAATGAGCTGGCAAAGAGACAAACTGAGGAACAGGAAGGACAGCAAATAGAGCAGCAGAAAGAGAAGGAAACAGAGCAGGAGGCACAGCACAAAGCAGAGCAGCAAATGGGCCAGCAACAAGAACAAGCTGATAAGCCACAGAATGGGCTGCTACAAACTCCTGCAACACAAACGCCACCACCTCAACTACAGCAGTCAACTGCCCCAGTCCTACAGACCCCAGCACATGAAGAAAGGGGAGTAAAGAGACAAAGAGAAGAGTCCACTCCTCTCAGTGGATCCTCCCATTAGCCAGAAGCCAAAAGGCAAAGGGAAGACTCCCCACAGATAGAAGACATCACTGAAGATGTCTTAGATATTTCCACAAAGAACAAAGAGAGCAGCCAGCAGACAGGAACAAGCTCCTTTCAGCAGGAGCAGAATTTACAGGTCAATTTGGAGGTGGCTTCCCAATCACAGCAGAGCAAGAAGCCAAAGAGCACCAAGGCTTCTTTCAAACAAATAAAGGCTCAAAATGAGCTATTGAGGGCAGAGGTGTACAAACAATTTATAGATGCTACACCAGCCATGCAAGAAAGGCTGATGTCAGTTTATGACATCCAAGAGGAGAAGATTATCTTCAGTCATTTCAAGCCCAAGGGACCGCAGCCTAAGACAGCTGCAGATTTCATAAAGACAAGGGTGGAGGTCCTGGCCAGAGATATACACCCTATGGACCAAATCGAACTCCACAAGCAGGCTGGAGAGATGGTATATGCCACCCTAGTGGAAAAGGCCACATTGGCCCATGAGCTGAAGGAATCATTGAAAAACACTAACACTTAGCTGGACATTGAGAGGATGTCCTCCAAAGCCAAGGACAACAGAATTAAATCCCTTGAGGATATCATTATTGACTTAGGGCATGATCCTAATGATCCAACAGGCGTTAAGGCCCTAATGAAGAAGAAAGAGGATGACCTCAGTGCCTTGAGGAAGAGGTTGAAGCTGCCACCCACTGAACACCCTCAGACAGTAGAGCTTCAAAAGCAAAAATAGCTAGAGGATCAGTTGGACCTCTTGCTACAACAGGATCAAAGAATAAGAGAATTGGAGAAGGAATTGGAGGGAGCAATACAAGACAAACAGGGAGAGTCCACTTCCCAAGCTCCTCCAACAACTTCTACTACAGCAGCAGCAGCAGCAACATCAGGGGCAACAGGGGCCCCCACAACAGAGGCAGCAGGAACATCATCAGCTAAACAGGACAGTCCAACTATAGAGGACATAACTAAGGCTGTCAAGAAAATGGAGCTCCAAGCTGATGAAATAAAGAAAGCCAAGGAGACATTGGCAGAGCTGGAGTCAAAATATGATAAATCCAAGATGACAGTGGCTGAGCAGGGCAGAGAAATAAAGGCCCTCAAGGACAGGATAAAGGCCTTAGAAAAGGAACTAAATCTAGAAACAACCATGGCCGAGATAAAGAGGTTTTTATGGGCCAAAATAAGCAAATCTATCACCCAACAGTGGAAATCCATAAAGACAATTCATCAGCAGATGGAATTGCTAGGCCAAGCTCATATAGAGATCAATAAGGCCAAAACAGTACTGGGAAACAGGCCAGAACAGGCCAGCAGGATGGTAGATTTCTTGAACAGGCATGAACAGGAGGAGTTGGCAGCCATGGGCATTCCTAATAGAACAGAAGCTGTCCTCCTTGCCAAGAAAGTGATCACCCTTAGAAGTTATATACAGGCAGTGGAGAGAAAGTGCTTTGAAATGACAGCAGATGTGGAGGAGTTCAGGGTTAAACTGGCAGAACTGCAAGCAAGAGGCCTGCCCAGTCTATTAACTAGTGCAGGAAAATTGGTCTCCCAAGAACAATTTGCCAATAGAATGGTGACATATATGGAAAATCAGATCACTGCATCTGGCAGTTCATCTGAACAGACAGGGCCTCCCTTAGGACAGAATTTATATGATAAATTGGGAGGCCTATTCTTCATTGAAAATGAAGTAAATCACCTTTTTGAGACTCCTCCCAATTTTTTCAAATACACAGAGGCTGATGAGACCTTGATAAAAATTAGGAGGCATCAGATGCCCAAGGAAGATTGGTGGCAATCAATGCTCATAATTCTGCCACGTTAGCTTCAATTATTCAGCCACTACGAGCCCAGGTCAAATACAGGACAACATGAGGATAAAGCCAGCATCCAAGGCAATTAAAGGCGGACCAACAGATGGACCATGACAGCTGGCCAAAGAACAAAGTAATGCACAAAACCTGGTGGTACACCCTCAGTCAACTCCAAGAGCCACCAAGTCATCAGTCTCTGACCATTTCCTGACAGGGCTAAAAGGGCACACAAGCCACAGCTGCACGGATAAGCCACTCAGCATTAAAGTCAAAGCACTCAGCTGCTTCAACCAACTCCGTAAGCTCCAGATGCCAAGGTTGTTCTGACAGGAGTTAATAGTTTTTATAGCTCATTGAAGATTGCAATAACTGCTCATCTACCATCCCAGTTCTATTGAACGGAGATATTATCCGCTTAGATGACTCATACCTAAGATATTTTTTGTAATAAACTTCTATATATTCCCCCTCGCATTTGTTAGCAGGGGTTGGACTCCGGATGTAAAAAAGCTCTCGTTTTCTCTTCTGTTACTCTCATGTTGTAAAGATTCAGACAGCTAATACAAAGAATGATGGGATTTCTTCAAATATTGTCTCTCATGATGGCTTGCTGGTGTGTGGCTTAAAGTTGCAGGATTCCTGTGTATTCCATGACTCAATAAGTTTTCTCGTTACTCTCTGTTATATGTATGTTTGTTATACTTTCATTGTATCTTTCATGCTTTCGTGGATTCAATAGCTAAATGGCCAAGAAAAAGAATAGTCCCAGGATTTCCTCACTGAATACCCTGGACTCAATCCCAGCCATTCCATATGTTTTCCTCAGTTATGGTATTTAAAGAGTAATTCCTCAGTGCTACCTTAATACTGTATCATCACAAGAACATGTTATTTCAGGAATTCAAGAAATTGCTCCCAAATAATAGACCTCTTTCACACTATTCAGCTCAAGTAAAGAATCCTTAAATGCTCTTTGCTATTTGTTCCTCATTTCGCTCTCACAGTTTGTAATTTGTTTCATGGAATACATATAGGCCCTGTAGCAACACCCACACAGTCAAGATCTCAAGGGAACAACAGTCAAAGACCCCATTGCCCAATGGATTAGTTTCACCTGAAGACAGACTTTAAAGTTATCAGAAGCATCCCCCCAACCAAACATAAAAAACAAACAAAAATTCACTTCATAACTAGCCTAAAACTTCACTAAAAATAGTGACAAACCTAACAGAGAGAGCCCTCTTTGACTACAGCTGGGCTAGAAGCTGTATCCCAAAGATTGGTTAGTGGTTACCCCGGCCGTATTCCCTCAGGAGTCAAAGGGAACAACCTGGGTGTTAACAGTGTGCATGATTTAATTGCGATGGTCTCGGGATTAGTTTAAGGACTAATCTAGGTTTAAGGGATCAGGCCAAACTATAATAAAGGATTAGGGACTGAGGGTGGGGTTTTAATGTTTTTTGCGGGATAAGGGGTAGTAACATAGTTTATAGATAAATAAATGGGTGGGGTTAATTTATATTAGGGAGTTAAATATATACAAGAAAATGGGTTTTTCACTATTTTCATATATTTAATTAAAAGTTAATATGCGGTTAAATGAGTGGAAGGGGTGTTTGTACTTAAGTATATGAAATGTTGTGTGTTTTCTACATATTTAGTACTTAGGATAAATGTATTTGGTGGGTTTTGCACATAAAACATGTTCATAAAGGGGTTTTTCTAGGCAAGAGAATTTAACCTTAGGAAAAGGGGATTTGTGAGGGGGGTGAAAGATTTATAAGTGAATTTAACACCTTTCCTTCTCAAGTCATCAAGTTGAGGGTCCGGTCCCACTAGAAGTAAGAGAATTGCTCTGAGCCTCTTTGACTTAAAGAACCATAGGTATTAATATTTTTATTATGAAAGGGAAGTTATTAAGTGTCACAGGGTTAAAATGAATGGGGGGTGTTAAGTAAATCATGTTGTAAATCATTGTTTTTGCTTTGTCTTCTACTTATGCACTATTGAAAATTTCATTTAATATGATGACATAAGTGCATTTGTATAATCACATGGCATTTCCGCAACCTTTCTACTACTTACCCAATTACTCATCCTACCATTTTTTCTTCACTTTATTTGGGTGAATTTAGGCTAGTAAACCCTTATCAATATTTTTCTTTTCTTTACAAAATAAACTATCTAATTCTAACCTTATTTCATCTAAGGGCTCAGATTAAACTGATGAGCTCCTTTTATTCACTCTACCTATCTAATGATCTACCAAGATTACATTGTTTGGTCAAATTTTATTCTCTAACTATAAACATAAAATTTGAAGCATGGAATAGCCAAGTTTAAACAATTTGACTATCATGGATTGTGGCATGAGTAACAAGTTGCACACAATCATTTATTATGCATAAAAGGTAAATAGTAGTGGCATTTTGACTTGCACACTTTCATGGTCTCTTTTTGTATTTTGGGGTTCATATATTTTCATCTTTTTGACCTTTTTCATTCTTTTTGTCCTTTCATTATTTGTTTAGGAAATACCCTCTTTACATTTTTTAATTTTTTAATTTGGAAAACATTTGCAGAAAGCAAAGGTATGCACAATATTACAAGGTTTAACCTTAGTCATTCAAATTATGACTACTATTGGTATAGGAACCTAACACTATCTTGCCCTTGGAACATCCCCTTAGTGAGATTATCCAACCTTACTTCCTTATCAATTGAATCCATAGCCAATGGTCTAAAAGACATCAATTTATCCATATTTTTAATAGATCCCACCACCCAATTCAAGCGAAATCAAAACCCTTGGAACAATCATAGCTAGCCTAAAACATCTTAACTAAACAAAGTTAAATCTTAAAGAGAGAGCCCTCTGTGAGCATCAGGAAGGCTAGGTCCTGATCTCCAAAAGTGGATAGTGGTTACCTTTGGTTTTTCCTTCTTATTACTTTAACATAATTATTAGAGTGATAACAAGTCCTACTATTGTTTAAGAAACTTAGTGCACAGTAACACTCCCCATACACTACCCATGCCAGTTATAATCCTCATGTTGGCTTGATGGGGCCTGACCCAGGTTAAGCATTAGTTAGCCAAACAAATCCCTACAGTATTGGCCCTTTTGGCATCATCTCATGGAGCACAGACCGAAGTCTCACCCGAAGGAGTATGGGGGGGCAGTGGAACGAAGTTTCTGCACCTTGAGATGGTTGTGATGTTGGTTTATTCCTTTTATTCCTACTTCCGCATAGGTCATTAAGTTCTAGGGCTTTATCTGTCTAACCCTTTAATCTGCACTTTAGTACCTCTGCGAAGGGGTAAGATTGGCCTTCACGTAGCCCTAACCTGCAATTCAGGTACTTTCTCACTGCTAACACAACTTATAGAATAGATTCCCAAGTTATCCTTAAGTGTTTAATTATCTTGCTAAACAATCACGATTAGCACTGTGTAAATAGATATTCTTACTTGCATTTGATTAACCAACATAATTACATACATTCGCGCATCACATAAGCATCGTAAATGGAATTCATACACAATATGACAAGATGCATTAACAGGAAACAAAGACACGAAATTTGTAGAATACTTCTCTTTATTGATATCTTCAGAAGATTATAGTCTCTATCTGCCCTACACACACAACTCCAGGGGTCCACGCACTCAGTTGTAGACTTCTACCCTAGGCCTTTGCACACTTAGCTACAGATCCTTCACCTATGCTACAACCCAAAAATTATTGCTTTTTAATCATTGTTGGTATCATTATTTTGTCATCTCATTTCTCATTCTACTTTTAGATCTAGTAAATATAGTTATCTTTGCTTGCAAATGCTTTGGAAAATTGATGTTACCACCCAGCCTTTGGCTCCATAGCCCAATGGAAAGGATTCAAATATGACCTACCCAGACCAAACAAACAAACAACCAAGCAATAAAGTAATAAATATATTTCATTATTACATCTAGCCTAACATATTAAAACACTAGAAATAAAGCTAAATCATAAATATACAGAGAGAGCCCTCTTTGAGTCTAGGAGAGATAGATCCTAGACACCCAAGGGGTTTGATGTATCTTTTGTGACTTTGTCTTGCCAATCTTCAAAATCATAGAATGATAACAACAAGGACACCAAATAATATGTCATCTCCTATGTTAAATGAGTTGTAGTCTCATTAATTGATATATTGGACTCGAGGTTCATATGACCTAACATATCTCTATGGGGAGAATCTCTTATTTTTGTTAAAAATAAGGATAGGTGCTAACGATTGTGCATTGACTATTATAAACTAAAAAGGTGATGATAAACAATAAATATCCTTTGCCAAGGATAGATGAATTTTTCAACCAAGTGAGGGGGTCAACTATGTTTTTGAAGATAGATCTAATGTTAAGGTCTCATCAATTAAGAATCAAGTAAGAGGATATCTTAAATATAGCCTTTAAGATAAGATTTAGGCATTTTGATTTTATAGTACTACCTTTCAAATTGACAAATTCCTGGATGTTTTAATGAGCCTAGTGAATGGGATATTCTGGTAATATATAAATAATTTTGTGCAACTATTTACCAACATCATATTAATCTACTCAAAGACTCTAGAGGATCACAATGAACACTTATTACTAGGTTTATAGTGTTTTAGAGAGAACAAACTATATGGGAAGTTGTCTAAGTGTTACTTTTACCAATATAAGATACATTATCTTAGGCATACTATCTCTATGTAAGGTATTGCCAGTGGATCCTACAAAGATTAGGGCCATCATGGAGCATTCCTCACTGACTAATGTTCGTAAAGTATGCAATTTTCTGGGAATGGATAGATATTATCATAGATTTTCCAAAGGGTAAGAATAAGAAGTTTTCTTGGACTAAAAAATGTGAGGAGGAATTCAGGGAGTTAAAAAAATTGCTAACAATTGCTCTAATCCTAAAGGTACCACATATCGAATAAGAATTTATGGTCCACACCATTGCCTCCAAGGAAGGCCTTGGATGTGTGTTGATGTAAGATGGAAGAGTAATAGCATATGTGTTTATGAAACTTACACCCCATCAAGAGAAAGATGCAATGCACATTAAACAGATGATGATTATTGTATATGCACCAAATATTTGGAGACACTGTCTACTAGGAATGAAATTTGAATTTAGGACAAATCATTGTGGGCTACAACACATATTCACATAAGACTATTTAAATTACAGATAAATAATGTAGCAAAATTTAATAAGTGAATATGATTTCGATATTACTTACATAAAAGGAATAGTAAATAGGCTGTTGGATTTTTTAATCCAAATGCCTCGAATCCTTTCGATGAGTTCCCTAAATAGAAATTTGAGGGAGAATTTTCTTAAATTATAATTTGAGGAAACTTGGTACAAAGATGTTAGCCATGGTTTAAGGTAATATGAAATGATGATTCCTAAATATGACAGATATTCTTTAGATAGTAGTAATTTTTTATTGATTCCTAGTTTCTAGGAGTAATTTTCTATTAATTTTTAGCACATGATAACGAGGAACTTTTGAGGTGATTCCACTACGATTGAGTCCTTAAAAAAATACTTAATTAAAAAATTTCCCATAACATTTTCACTTTATCAGGTTAGGAATTTGATATGTTAACTAGCTCACTAATTCTTGAATTTCTGGTTAAATTTAGAGTAGTAATTTTCTGCTAATTTTTAGCATATTTTAACATGGGCATTTTTTAGTGATTCCACTTGGATTGGAGTGCTAGTACATCTTGCTCAATAAATAAATAAATCACATCTCATTTACATTGGGTTTTTTGTGGTATTTGGCAAGTTAGCTTGAGAAATAACAATCCTGTATCAATTTGTTTTTGAGATCTTCCTTCACCCAATTCACTCCAAATTCAAGATAGAAGTATATTTATAGCCTATGAATGATCTAAGACCAATTTGGTTGAGATGACGCTTGGTTAGGTCAAAATTTAACTCTTACATTTCTTTATTCTTGTTCTTTTTTAACAATTACTCTAGCTTTCCTTTTCGCAATTTACTTTAAGTAAAGTACACTTTCCTTCTTGCAAAAGTAATCTAGGTAAAACAATACATTTCCTGAAAAATATGATATATTTCCTTTAATGCCATTTATTTTCCAAAAAGATATATTATATTTGTTTGGTTTTCATCATGATTTACATTTTTACAAATATAGTATATTTCGTTTCCATCATTTACTTCCCAGCAAAAGTAGAATAGGTTTTCTTATTGTTATTTACCTTTTGCAACTTAGGATTGGTGGCTTACCTAGATATTTTCTCATTTAAAAATTTGTTTCATTGCCATATTTCACTTGCATGAAAAGGAGTTAGACTAGGAAGAGGAATGTGTTCATTTCACATACAGTGACAACCCCTCTTAAGTTTGCATGATCCACTTGTTGATAATTTAAGTTGGTAGCCTTGGAAGTTGCAACAAACTTGTTGCAATACTAGGACTCATCACAATTCTAAGGAGACATCATTATCAAAGCCACTTCAACTAGTACATATGGATTTGTGTGGACCATCAAGAACGCAATCACCTAAATGAAAATTGTATTTCATGCTTATCATTGATGATTTCAGTAGGATTATGTAGGTTTCATTTTGCAAAGAAAAATATAAATATTTTGAGAAGTTTAAAGATTTCAAAGCTTTGCATGAAAATGAAATTGACTGTAAAATCAAGAGCATAAGGTTTAATGAATTTTGCAAAAAGAATGGCATCAAGAGGTAATACACTATACAAAGACTCCACAACTATATGGTGTAACATAAAGGGAAAATAGATCTATACAACAACTAGCTAGAGCTCTGATGGATGAAAGGAAAGTTCAACAAAGATTTTGGGTCAAATCCATTCATGCAAAAGTGGTGATACTAAAAAAATATCATTTCAAAACAAAGAGTGACAAAAATCCCTATGAGATTTGTTATGGTATACTTGCAATAGTTAAGCATTTTAGAGTGTTTGGTTGCAAGTGTTACATCAAGAGGAATGATGACAATCTTGGTAAGTTAGATGCAAGGGCCGATGAAGGTATTTTTCTTGGATATTATCAAAGAAACAAAGGCTATAGATGGTATAATAAGAAAAAAAAGAGGTTTTTTTATTGTATTGATGTCAAAGTGGATGAGCATAGTGAATCTAAAGATAAACAACAGGTAAATACCATCTCTAATAAACCATTCAACAATGATGAGGACGACCATGAGCCACTTTCAGAAGAAGACAATGAAGATCCCTCCATTCCTCAAGCGAAATATCCTTCAAGGTATGTGAAGAAAGGGGGAGAATGTTAGAAATATGTTTTAATTGATGGAAAAGTATGGAAAATGTGTTAATGATGATGGCACATGTGATCAATATTTAGGCATAAGAAGAAGAACTAAGATCAACATGGATGGAGTAGGTTCAGTGAATTTGAACGAATTTATAGTATAGAAGAACACCTCAATGTCAAGAGAGCCCACTCATATTTAAAAAATATGAAAGAGCTCTCTAGTTGTATGTGGAAGTTAGAAAATGGCCTCCTAGATAAGAAGATATGGCCTTTCAAAGGTAGGACCCCAAAATTTCAAAGGTTGTGGAGTTAAATTTGGTGGAGGACCTTTGGAGAAAGATAATTTGGCAGTAATGACCAATGATAGGAAAGGAAAGGTGGCCCCATGGGACATGTAATCCCACAAGGTAGACCCCAAAAATATTTTGAAAAGCATAATAGAGGAATGTTGGGATAATGGAGTTGGGGGCCAAGCTTCAATGCCTAGACGTGGTTCTATGAAACATAGTGATCGAGAGCACAAAGTTCACGGCTAAGACTCAAGAACTAAGGTCGAGGTCACAACCCTTAGTATTATGGAAAAATGATCCAATGTATGAAGTGGCACAAACTTAAGGGACAAATTGGTGGCATGGACAAGTTAAGAGGCATATTTGGAAATTAAGCCAAACTTGGAGACACAACAAATTTAGTAAAATATAACTAAAGCTTGTAAAGTGTCAGGATAAGAAGAATTAACATAAAAACTCAAAGATTGAGCTTAGAAAATAAAACTAGTGAATGAAAACTTGGAGAACACATTCAAATAATTTGACAAAAGATAGATAAATACAAAATAAGATATTTATGCAAGGATTAAAGTGCAAGTTAACTAGAAATAAAAGAAGCTATAAATATCAGTCAAAGTTATTTATAAGCAGAATATATTGAGAAAATCAGTGAGCATTGTGGAGTGTGCAAGTTGTTTTAGACTGATTGTATAGTAGGTCATGGTGTATTTATCAATAATCATAGACTACCAAAGGTGTTGGTGATGGTGGAATTTTTTTTATCTTGTAAAAAAGTTGGCCTTCTTCATTTGAGTATGAAAATTATATGAAAGATGAATCATTGAGGTCAAGCAAGTTGTAGTTTGCATATCATGGGTTATAACCCCTTCCAATACTTGTCGGAAAGTATTTAGGGGTTTGAGCTCCTTCCAGTTGTAGTTGATAAGTTAGGGAGTAGCAGCTTCCTGTTGGTTGTAGCTAGAGAAATTTATAACAACAAGTTGTAGCTTGCCTCGTGAAGGAATTGAAGAAAAGTTTGAAGAATATACGTGCTCCTTTGTGTTAGTTATATTATTTCTTGTCATGATCACATGATTTAATTAATGAAGTATTTGATGGTTTCCTAATATCATTACAAGTGAAAGACAATTTTTAAAATTCCTACAATATTGTTTCACCCTCCCTCTTAGTATTATCCTAGTTTCTAATAGACACAAGTTCATTGTTAACTATCAAATTCATTTTGTCATTCCTTGGAACAAATATATTGTCATTCCATCTTCATGCCATAACCCTATAGTGCCACAACTAGCCCTTAAGCCAACTAGGCACAACACATTGAAAAAAGCCATGATAAGTGACATAGGAAAGGTTTCACCTCATGCCTTTTGTCAATAGTGCTAGGGACATGACATGCAACCTACCGAGGGTGGAAGGAGGTGACCTTAATTTAGCTAGTACGGGTTCGCTGGTTTAAGCAATATACATGGGCATCAAGCTCCCCTTACACCACGGATCTGTAAGACTATCCACGCTTTAGTTACATTAATTAAATAATAATGATTACTATATGTTTAACTAGAGGTCCATCTAGTCATGGTCCTTCCATGTCAACAATACAATTAGAACCATCATTACAATAAGTAGGGATACAATAGGGGGATTTTATAGGAGAGTGACCTTCACTTTTATGTTAAATATGGTTTGGAAACTATGTGCTAAATCCCTGAGTCCATATTTATCTCAAGGCATCAAGAATCTAGCTCGGGGTGGCTGACAGTTAAAAACACTATAGTGTAGTCTTTCCTATGATTGGTTTGAGGGTGGCTCACTTTTTGTTCAGTTCTATATTAACCTTTTCTAAATTAAATAAATACTTCTATGATTGGTAAATGAAGTTGATGATTTGAACACTATATGTATGAAATCATAACAATTGAAACTATTTATTCTAAACAAGTTTTGCTTTTTTAATGAGTTTTGTTTATGAAAAATAAACATGTGGAGGATATGAATTCTATTACTCATAAAATTGTTAATTATTTTTTTAACCTATTGTTATTACCAAAAAATGATCACCTAGCCATTTCTAACTAGGTGGATCGAAATACACCATGTAGAATCAATTTTACCATAGTAAAATCACTTTTACTGTGGAAATAATTTAGTAAACCACTTTTATTAAATTATTTTCTGATTTAAATCAAAAAACCGCATGAGAATAATTAGATAAATCATTATTTATTTAGTTTTTCTAGGAATTATTATTAAATCATTATTTAATAGCTATTCCTTGTCACATTTGACTAAACCCCTTAGGAATATTTAAATAGATCATTATTTATTTGAATTTCCTTATTTATGTTATTCGAATAATTATTAAATCACAATTTAATAACTATTTTGATTTCACACCTTTCTTATTTCCCACGAAATAATTAATAAATAATTTTGTTTGTTATCTTTTCTAAATAAAGTTATTTAACCATTTTAAATTGTTTTTCCCTCTCCAATAAATATAATAAAGTATTCCAAGTAGTTAGATCTGAATTTGGTCAGCAATATTTTATTATTCTCCATTTTTTAGATTAACTCCATACTTTATTATATAAGGAGGGTTTTTCATTCATTCATCACCATGATCATAATCATCGTCAACATTATCGTCATTTTTCTTCAACTCCCATTCTGAGTTCTTCACTTTTGTTTAGGTTTTTCACATTGAGAGAGAAGATTGATTTCCTGAAGCATCAAGGATATCAAAGGACCCATCCCTTGGAGACAAACTTATAGACCAATCTGTAGATCTCCTTCACCAAGTGTTATCAATAAAATATTTGTTCATTCAAAAAGCTTTCCAATTGGGTTATTATACTGGATTCTTTATATCATTTCTTTCTATTTTGGGTTATATATTCTTTTATTGCGGGTTTTCTATTTGTGTTATAGATCTAGAATGACAAAAACCATCAACTTGTTGTTATGGTCATTTGTCACCTAGTGACTTAAGTGAAGTATTTTTGATACACCTTACAAGATTTTTCACACTAACAAATGGTGAATCCACTGGGGATATAGTTACAATTGTCATCAAAAAATGGCGTCTCCACTAGTGTAATAAAAATGTTCTTGGGTGACTAAAGTTTCATAAAATTTCAGGTTTTCTTCAACTATTTTTTCTCTCAATTTCTATTTATAGTAGTAAACCCTATTTTGTCAAATTTTGGGATTTTGTTGGGTTTCTAGTCTTTTCCACAGGTCACATGTACCAGTCGAGAAGGAGACGAAAAAATATGTATGAGATCTGCTGACCGAGACTCCTGGGAACATAGCACACCTTTTGGCTCCAAAACTATGTTTTCCTCAATTCCATGTCAGTACCTGCATTCTCGAAATTTTTCGGAATTTTTTTCAATTTTTATAGATTTTCCGATAGTGTTGTCTGCAGACGAGTTTGGATAATTCATCTCTATTTTTCAATCTCCCTTAGTCTTGGATCCCCTTGATTCATCTCTTTGAGGAAGGAAAAATCCCCCTAGGGTTTAGAGTACACCTCCACATTGTTAGGAAGAGATTTTCTCGGTGAGGAGTCTATGGTTTTCAGCATTTTCAATCATTGTCTTTCTGCTGATCCATTACTTTTCAAATCTCTTGGATAGATTTATTTTACCTTTTCTCCCTTTAGATTTTGGGTTCTCCTTTCCCCCTTAGGATCTCCTTGAGCATCTTGGTCTTTGAGCTTCGCACCTGTCCTTTGCAACAATTTTCACTTCTGATTTTTGTTGTTTGTCTCCATCATTTACAACAAATTAGATCCTTTAGATCCAAGTCCCTTGACATTAGATCTTTTTGGCCTCTATTTTTTTTCTTTGAGTTTCTTATTTTTCCTTCTCTTGCTTAGATGCTTAGTAGCCCTTGTGGGTGGGGTTTTTTGTGCTTGATTGGTTGTTTTTTTTTTTCATTTTCAGATTTATTTATAGTATTTCAACATTTTATTTTTAGAAGAATATGGCATCATGAAACATTCTTAATTAACTCATCCAATTGACATTTCATTTTCACACTCACACCTTAAGCGAACGTGAGCTTGGTTAACATTGCCAAGCCAAGACTTGAAACACTACACCTTAATAAACCAACACACATAGATTAAGCCCACTTGGGCATTAAGGCCAAACAATCTCTTTAGTGTAGGTGTAGGGTCAATGAGATAGTCTTCCAATAACACCCATCAATCACTTTCATTGAGACATAGAATTTTACATATTATGGAGCTTAATATCCTTCACCATCCCATGGTCAAAGCCAGAGTATGTCAGAAATAGAATTTAGAGGGGTTTAGGCTAGGTCATCATGCGGGCAGTTCTCCTTGGGGCTACCCAACTTGTAGGAGGGAATTCCATGTGGTAACTCACTACCAAGAAGCTCAAGAATCAACCACCCCCATGGGATGAAGGTAACCGTAGTTACCAATATTAGGAAAACACCTTATAGGACTAATTGTGGGAACTAGTTGATCCTCTACCCCACCTTTCTCTAGACAACTCTTCTTGTGAGAATGAGATTCCATCAAGTAAGAAGCTCTTTGGAAGGCCAACTGAAACAATAGATCTAGGATTGTTTGAGGATTTTGATCACCTATAGGCTAGAGGTATTTTTATTTGATAACACATGTTTTCTTGTATTAGAGTAACATAATTAAAATAGTTAGTTTACACATGGCACCATTGCACTAGGTGTTTTCTTGTTGTTTGTTTCTATTTTATTCATATGAATTCTCTTTATATAGACACCATAGCACCTCCAAGATGTCTTTTACGTCAAATTTGAGGGCTTCACCCTAAATTCCCATTAGGCTATATATCTCCTCCTTGCCGAGTTAGAGTTCATCCTCATAGTCCTCCATCAAGTCATCATTTTGATTTTGATTCTGATTCTGTTGATTCATCCCTTTCATCATTTGATTCCATGTCCTCTCAATCCCATATCGCCATCATGTTCGACATCAATGTGGGTGTAGGAACCCAGAGTGGTAACAGAGGTTCTAGATAGGGTGCCCCCACTAGCGGAACCCCAATCGGTGTTGTTACTCCTACTCCCTTACCTTCTTTTGTCACTGGTTTAAGTCTCCCAGATTTTAACTAGCTTATCAGTGATCTTCTTGTCCATGATCCCACATGGCTAATAATTCCTACTAAACTCCACTCAAACATTTTAAAGTTTGAAGGTAATCCTAGAGAATATTCGACTAATCATGTTCACTCCTTCCATATGTGGTGCTCATCTAATTCTATTACTAAATAATCCATTCATCTTCAGTTGTTCCAATGCACACTCACTGAAGTTGCTACTAAGTGGCATGTTGACCAGCCCAAAGAAACCCATTCAACTTTAGTGACTCCTGCTGCAACCTTTATTTTATATTGTTAGTTACCTCTCCATTACGATACTAGTACCAAACGTTTGACTTCTTTCTGTCAACCTTCTGCCACCCGCCTTTCCAACCACATTCAGGAATGGTGTAGAAGGAGTATTTGTAGAGATATTGACTTCAAAGACCGAGTCTATATGGATTTTTTTCTTAGATCGTTGTTGGCCCCCATTGCAAAATATGTCACCTCACACTTTCCTCAATCTAGGGAAGAATAATTCTAAATAGCTCTAAAATTTGATCTAATTTATGCCGAGTCAAGTTATGTTTACACTGTCATCCTTGATTTGCCTCGGCCTGGTGCTGCTAACAAGTCGAGGGAATCTCATGCCACATATGGCATATTTGGAACTATATCACACCCTCAACCATATTCTCCACCTCATATAAGTTATGGTCACCCTCAGGGAGGGACTAGTTCCATGTACAATTATTGCTCCCCCAATCCTCCATAAGGAAATCATTATCCAGGTCCTAGCATGCCATATGCATATCCCCCTCTACATCAATAGATTCCAGTGATGACTATTGCTCCTCCTACTTATACCAATGTTTCCTCATCTCCTTATTATTAGTATATATAACATAGTGCTCCAGTCCCTTTGGCACTAGCACCCCATTCCCCCCTTGATTGCTCCTCCTCTGTCACAACAACCACCTCCTCCACAAGGACAAGTGTATGCTCAGTAGAGTGGTCCCAATCCCCCTAAACCCAAGAAAATGAACAAGGGGATGGGGTGCTAGTGTCAGGATGGAGTGCTATCAAGGCAACTAGGATTCTCCACCCAAGGCCCCTCAAGGTACTGAACCTAATCCCGCAACCTAACAATAGGGTCGTTAGCCTAAGTAGAACTAGAATCTTCATATGAATAAAACTTGCTCTTTTTGCAGAGTTTATGGTCATTATACCCATGAATGTCCTATTTTACCTCAAATGCGACAAGCATGGGAAGCTCAAGTAACTTCTCGAGGATCACAACCTATCGCTCCTCCTCCTCCTACTTCATCTCAACGGTCATGCTTACCAAACCTTTTACTAAAAAATGATACATAACTTCCCAACCTACAGAAGGTAAAGTAACTCAACCAGCTCCACCATTTGGTTAATGTGATTATCAAATTATCCTGATGAATTTTGATGATGTAAATACCATGAAAGTCAACCTCCAGACTTGATCGCACTAATATGACAAGTCACCTGCTAAGTCTGTGACTGAGTCCAAACCCAAAGTGTCTACTGAGCCTCTACCATCAACCAATGGTACCTTACAGATCCCTCAACCCAATGTTAAGGTCATACCCAAGATCCCCAAAGGTCCTTTACATCGAAATTCCACTTCTTCCAAAGCCGGCCACACATATAGGATATTAGATGACTTGGCATAGTCCCTTGCCGCCATGTCAATGTAGGAAATCCTTTAGATGTTCCCCTCACAAGAAAAAACTCTATTATCTACTATGGGCATCATATATCTTCAATATGATCAAATGATTGTCTTTCATGTTGACAATTCGTAAAATCATCCCTTACATTCATCCATTTCTTTTGAAATTCTAGTCTCCATTTGAAATGCCACTATTCAATGGTGTATCATTGACAAAGGTGCATCCACCTGTGTGATAGTCGCGACTGTTTGGAAACAAATTGGATCACCTAACCTATCCATGTCCACCATCACTCTGCATGCATGGGTCGGTCATCCTTCATAGCCCCTTGGCTTATACTGCAACTCCCCAGTCATAGTTGTTAGGAAGACCATCTATATTGATATCGAAGTCATTGATGCCCCCTTAGACTATAACATCCTTTTGGGTCATAGTTATGCTTACGCCATGTCATATGTTACATCTACGGTTCATCATAAGATGTGTTTTCCCCATAATGGAAAGATCATCACAATAGATCAGTTGACATACTATGATCCAAAAGCCCAGACTTCATCTCAGTCCAATATTTCTTCCATGGCTGATGTTAGAGTCAGTCTAGTAGCCCTCCACCAGAGATCAAAGCTCTTTGCATTTCATAATTAGGTGTCCCATCAAAATGATCATGTTGCACTCCGTTAGGCATGCCAGAACTCTGTCGGAGGACCTCGTGTCTTTTATTCCCCTCTTGTTTGGCACTGCTGGTTCAGGTTTGTTTGAGTCAATAAAGTCTTCAAAAATTCATTTGTCTTGTTTTAAATTTCCAGGTCTTAGGTCTAGGGTTGAGTTAAATTTTGTCTTAAGAAGTCATAAAGGACTAGCAGGCCAAAGGGATGTCCTTCATAAAGCATCATTTCAACAATTTTCACTATTCTTCAGCTAAATTTCCACTTTGTTTTCAAAAACTCTGTTTTTGAAAAACAAAGGTCATTCTCTCGTTTTTTGTAAAAATTCTCAAATTTTCAAATTTTCCAAATGTCAAAGTGCAGCCTTGGTCTCCTTTGCCAAAGCACCTTAGAAGCTATCCCTGCAAAAATTTTCAGAAGAAACCATCAGTTCAACCAATTTTTCAAAAAGAAGAAACCAAAAGTCAGAGCCAATTAAGTTCAAAAAGTGTCAACACTCAAAACATTAGAAAGTGGGTTTTGGGCAAATGTCAATTTAAAGCAAGCCTATAAAAGCACATTAAACTTCATTTGTAACTCATTTGCCGCTCACAAGCTAAGTGCAAACTTGCAAAGGCGATTTCATGAGATATTGAGCTAAGTTGGGCAGTCTCGGTAGCGCACTACACGTTGGGAGTGGCACGCTACATGCTGGTGGCGCGCTACGCTAGGGGAGGTTCTGGCAGTGCAAAAATACACGGGCGCTACACATAGAGGGCGCGCTACGCATTGGGCAGAGGGTGCTACGCGTTGGGTATTTCGCCCTAAAACTTGCAGCAAACACAAAATACACCTCTCTCAGCTCAAGCAACATTCAAGTAAGCTCTTTCATGATTGTTTTGGTTATTTTTTGCAAAATGAATGTAAAAGAAAAATGACCAATATGCCATGAAATGGAAAACAAGAAACCCCAATGTTGATGTGTAAAATGAAAGACTAAGTTTGCTAGGGTTTTCGAAGATATGCTACCCAAGGTTATCCCATGATTCACCCTCATTTTTCCTCTCATTTTCATCATCATTCGTTTTCAAATTTCCCATAAAACTTCACAAAATTCCTCCATAAAATCCCAAACCCTACTTAGCCCTAAAACCTACTTCACCCCAAACCCTACACTTTCACAATTTCCTATGTTTTTTCCCTTCCATAAATTCCTCCTTATTTTCATTTCCCCTTATTCCCTCATGTTTCCATTTCCCTAACAATTCCCTTGTCTTTATGTCCCCTTGGTAATAGCATACAAAGTCAAACATCAATCATGTGTGTGCACAGTCAACATATAGAGTTCAACAATCTTGTCTTCAAAACCATGTCAGAAATTGAATCAGATTATAAGCAGAGTGATTACAGTGGATCAACACCAGAGGAAAAAGTGCCTAAGAAGCATCACAAGGGTGGTAAAGGTGGTCGGCATGTTAGAGAGGAGCCCACCTCTTTACCTTATTTGCAAGCTTGTCCATTTGCACTTTCTTGTTTTGGATACCAATCATGCTTTGAGTATTGTGAGAGAATCTCATGAATTCAACATCACAGGGAATTAGTCCTCTTGTTTGTCCTACATTTGCACAATGGCCATGTAAACCTTGCAGGAGTGGATTTCACACTATCACCCGAGGTTGTTGCTCAAGCCACCAGGATACCGAATGTTGGGGAAGAGTGGACCAAGCGCAAGCTACTAGGAAAATTTCATTATCAACCATACATCAAACCTAGATTCATGAGGAACCTTACTGCTGTTTTTCCTTTCAGATTCCTAAGGGAGGAGTATGCACCCTTGATGAGGCTTATCATGCGCTATTTTACTTGTGAGGGCCGATTTCCACGTTTATATTCGTACCATATCCATTTGTTGATGCATTTTACCCGGGTACGAATGATGAACATTCCCTTTTTCATGTGATGGAATATAGAGAAGATGGTGCCCGTAGTGCAAAGGAAGAGTCCCACACAGCAACTCAAAAGTATATATCATTATGCACTGATCGAGATCATAGTGATGCATCAGTTGGCATAGCAAGGTATTCCATGGGAGGATTTCATTTCTCGCGACTTCTTCACAG
>APFE030594235.1:110202-151195 GCA_000404065.3 Pinus taeda | reverse complement strand
ATGCTCTGCCTTTAAATTTGTTTAATATTCTATGTTTTCTTTAGTTTAAGGAGAATCCTTGAGACCCCTTGCTCTCCTTAGCCTCTCACCGGTCTGATATATCCATCTCACCTGCTTTAAGGAATCAAAACAATTGCCTATCTTTCCCCAAGTGGACCTCTGCAAAAAACTGTGCCTCATCCCTGCACCCAAATTTTCCTTTCCCTTGAATTCAACAAAACCTTTAAAAATCAATTCTAAACTCTTTGTACTTAATACCTAGCCTAAAATCAGTCATCAATTCAGTCATCTTGAGCCTTTTCGAATATCTTTTTCCGAGTCTGACCCGGAGAGAGCACTCTCCTGTCCTCGTAGGGCTAGCTACGAGGCTGAGCGTGGTTTGATGTGGCCTTGAGTCTTGCCTTATTTCAGCCTAAGGTGGATTTGAGCGCTAACATAGTGGCGACCATATTGGGGAAGAAATCTGAAATGGTTTGCTTGTTGATGAGTTTGTTTCACAAGTCTTAGACAGAGTCTGAAGTCACACCAGGTAGCTTTCGAAACGCTCTTGCTATGCATAAGCGAAAGTAGATAAATGTTGCTTCAGTCGATCTCCAGTTAGCTTGCGAAACTTTGGCTTGCAGATCACCCCAGTACCTTTGATCATTTTTAGACCTTTGGATGATTGAGTCTAATAAACGATTGGCTGAATTACCTTCATTCTTTTGATCTCGTGATAAATACATTGGCTTTGAAAAGACATACAAGAGCTAATCCAGATCCGAATCCACCTCCTATTTATGAAAATCCAAATTTGATTCGAAAATTCCTCCTTCAAGAAAGCTCGATGACTCCATTGGTTAAATCTCATTCATGTCCTACACTTATTGAATACCTTGAAGACATCCCTTTTGATGCAAGGTTTGAATTGTCATTGTTCAAGACTAAGTCCGAAAACGCTCTCGATTCTATTGTTCCAAATCCTGACTTCGCTACAGCTCTTGAATTTGAAAGGCATAATAAATAATTGACAATTTTATCTTGAGACACCTTCAGACCACCATCCAAGAAGCGAATATTTCTAAGTTTTTGGAAGCCATATCTGCAAATATTGGATCCACCGTCACGGCATCTACCTCAAGGATTCCTACTGAACCGCCTTTCACTCCTACCATTCCTTTGCAGCCTATAATTACCTACTCTGAAACTACAACTAATTCCCCTTCTTCATCCCATATTGCTTCTCCTCCGCATACACCTCTGCATACTCCCCATACAGTAGCTGCATCCACTCCGCCATCAACACCGAGAGTAAATCTACCAAGAGCAATGGCTGCTCGCTTTGCACCTCTTGCTTTACCTCAGCAATTGCATGATATGCCAGTGGATTACCAAAGAAAAATTCCTTTATTTGATGGCACTCCTCAAAGTGTTCCCGCTCAGCAGCACATAGACAAAATGACAACTTTTTATGATTTATATGAAATTGATGACGAAGATGTAACTATGCGATTGTTTGTGCAAACATTCGGAGGAGAAGTAAGAAAATGGTTCAGAGGTTTGGGAGCCAGAAGTTAACCTACCTTGGCTGAGCTTCAGAAGCAATTTCTTGATCATTGGGAACTTAGAAAGGATCCGCTCCAGATTAATGCTGAGTACAATAATATCAAACGCAATCCCGGTGAGTCTGTCCAAGATTATATTATCAGGTTCAGTACAGTTTATAATACTATCCATGATGATTTAAGACCATCTAGAAAATCAGCTCTTCTTAAATTCCCGGATGGCTTCGATCCGGAGATGGCTTACTCATTGCTGGATAGAGATCCACCTACTTTAGAAGATATGCAAAAGATCACTGTCAATGTTGAGGCAAATCTAAATGACAAGAGAGCACGTTTGAAGGTAGAGAAAAGAGTGACTATAAAGGAAGAATCTACATCATCAGAACCACCTTGGCTTCGTGAGATGTTCAAAAGAATCAACCTTGACAAATTAGAGCAGCAGATTCGTAATCCAAATTACCGTGGCCAGCAGCAACCTCAGTACAGAATCAAGCAGTGCGAACCAAGAATACAAGAGCCGGCAGCCCAGAAACCAATCAAAACTCCACTTTTGCAGAATTTTGTAACTCAAGATTCGGATGAAGATGCTGATGTAGCAGGGGACCAAAATCACTTCTTTACTCCTGATGATTTGCCCATTTACATTACCGAAGAAGATGAGTATGGAGAAAGTTCAGGCGCTCATCAAGACGAAGATTTTATCTTGGCTAATGATGCAGATTTAGATGATTACCAAAGAGGATATTTGAATGCCTTGTCCACTCAACAAAAGCAATATTCATTGAGGAATCGAGATGTGCCTATCAATCCCATTCAGAAAAGGAAAGAAGCTACAACACTAAAGATGGATTGACTGACACCGCCGAAGAAAGGAAAAGAGACAATTGATCCCACAACTAGCAAGATATCAACAGCAGAAAAGACAAATCAGGTAGCTATAATCAAAGATAGAAGAGAGATTCCGGCCAAAGAAGTTGACAAAGTTGCAGCATTTAGTTTGGAAAATTAAATTTCCAAATTAAAAATATCTATTCCCTTGACTGAAATCATGAAAAACAGCAACTACCAAGGTCAAGTTTCCAAAATTCTGAACTTCGATCCCATGCTTGACATGGTGAACTTTGAAGATCATCAGCCCGAATTGATCTTTGGGCCAGCATTGAACGGTCAGTACCCTGAGAGTCATGTTCCTCCCTTTTATATCAGTTTGAGATTGCATGAATATGTCTTGCATAATGCAATGTTCGATTCGGGTGCTTCACATAATTTGATGCCAAAGGAAATAATGGAGAAGCTGGGATTAGACATTGCCAGAAAATATCATGATTTATATTCATTTGATTCCAGCCGCGTGAGATGTATCGGGCTCATCAAAGATCGGGTTGTTAGCTTAGATCAAATCCCGATGAAAAATGTCTTGATGGATGTGGTTGTGGCAGACATTCCTCCACGGTTTGGTATGCTACTTTCGAGATCTTGGGGAGCTAAGCTGAAGGGTACTTTGCAGTTAGACTTCTCTTATGAAACAATTCTAGTCTTCGGTCAAATGAGAAAGCTCTATCGCGAGCAAAAGATGATATATATGATAACTAGTAAAGAGAAGTTGATCAATCATCCTGTAAATTATGTACATACTGATTTGGAGTTGTTTGTTTTATTTGTTGATAGTTTTAATGATATAGATAGTCAGTTAGTTCAAGCAGAAGATATACCAGAGATCACCGAGAATTTCAGAGAAGTACTACAAAAGGAAAGAGGAGAAAGGCAAGCTATCATGGAGCAAACAGCTGAAGAAAAGGGGTAGCAAATGGAAAAATCAGAGGTAGTACAATTTCAGCACTTGGAGGAGGATGAAGATGGTCTTTGGACCATGGATTTTGATGGTGCAGTAGGTAGTGATGGTGCTGGTATTGGTGTGTGGATTCGAAGTCCTTTTTCTGCTCAAGACAAAGTTCCAAGCAAGGTGAGAGTGTGTTCTTATAAACTAGCATTTGATTGTTCAAATAATGAGGCAGAATATGAGGCTCTCATCGCTGGCCTAAAGATTCTTAAGAAACTGAAAGCTAAGAAGATTGCGGTCTATGGGGATTCCGAACTGGTAATCAAGCAAGTAAAGGGTGAGTTTCAGGCCAAACACCCTCGCATGAGGGCATATCGTAATGCAGTCTTAGACATTTTGAAGTTTTTTTCTGATTATACCTTGACATGTGTGCCTCACCTACAAAATGGTGTTGCTGATGGACTTGCTAAGGTAGCAAGCAATTTGAAAATTCCAATGAATTCTAGCAACAAATTTGAGATTCATGTGAAGCATCGTCCTACCATCCCAGATAATCAATGATGTTGGAAAGTTTTTCAAGATGATGAAGAGATCAATGAGTTTCTGCAAAATAAGGGTAAGTTCAAAGATTCCTCAATAGATATTGAAAATGATGATGGTGATGACAACATACAAGTAAATCAAATGGATGTGCTGCAACTTAAGGACAATATTATTCCTAAAGGTTTGATTCCTTTAGAGGAGCTGTTCGACCAAGATGATGTGGCCGGTAAACCGACATGAGACCGACTGAAAAGGGTGTTGAAGAGGTGAACATCGGGACAGCTGAAAATTCCAAGATGGTTAAGTTATCAAGGTCATTATCACTAAAGGTAAAATTTGAATATATGAAATTGTTGTCTTTATTCTCTGATGTATTTGCATGGGATTATTCAGATCTGAAAACATATGATACAAATATCATTCAGCATACTATTCCTATCAAGCCTAATCAGAAGCCTTTTCGTCAAAAGCTGAGGAGAATCAATCCCAAATTGCTGCCATCAGTTGAGAAAGAGGTAAACAAGTTGTATAAGTCAGGAATCATTGTGCCAATTCGATTTTCAGATTGGATATCAAACTTGGTGCCCGTAAGAAAGAAGACAGGTGAGATCCGTTTATGTATTGATTTCAGAAATTTGAATAAAGTGTCTTTAAAGGACAACTATCCGCTGCCCAAAATGGATCATATATTGCAGCGAGTAGTTGGAGCATCAAGGATGTCACTACTCGACGGTTATTCAGGTTACAATCAGATTTTAGTGCATGAAGATGACCGTGACAAGACCGCATTCACCACTCCATGGGGAACATTTCATTATGCAAAGATGCCGTTTGGGTTGAAAAATGCAGGAGCTACCTTTCAGCGTGCAATGGACGTGGCTTTCGCCAATGAGAAAGATGTATTCTTGGTTGTTTATCTTGATGATTTAACCGTATTTTCAAATTCTGATGAGGAACATTTGTATCATTTGAAAATTGTTTTCCAAAAGTGCAGAAAATATGGCATCTCATCGAATCCGAAAAAGAGTCTTTTTTCCATGGATGAGGGCAAACTTCTTGGTCACATCATATCTAAAGACGACATCCGTATTGATCCAGCACGTGTTGAAGCCATTTAGCAAATTGAACAGCCCCGGAACAAGAAAGAAATTTAGTCTTTCAATGGTAAACTGAATTTTCTGCATCGTTTTATTCGAAATCTAGCAGAGCATCTAAGAGAGATGACAAGCATGCTCAAAAAGGACAGCCAGGTAAAGTGGACTGAAGAGGCGGTTAAATAATTTAATCTAGTGAAGTTAGCTCTTTCTACAACTCCTATTTTGATCAGCCCCGACTACACTCAAGATTTTATTTTATTTTCATTTGCTTCTGAGCACACTTTGGCAGTTGTGCTAATGTAGAAGAGAGAAGGAGTAGAAAAGCCCATTGCCTTTTTCAGTCGCATAATTAGAGATGGAGCATTGAAATATAACATCATTGAGAAGCAAGCATTGGCGCTTGTTAAGGCCTTGAAGGATTTCCGTGTGTACATATTGCATTCTCATATTCTAGCTTATGTTCCTAACGCAATAGTGAAAGATGTTTTAGTATAGGCAGATCCAGAAGGGAGAAGGGGTAAATGGATTGCTGCGTTGTTAGAATATGATGTTGAAATTAAACCCACCAAGTGGATCAAAGGTCAAGGACTCGCGAAGCTAATGGCTGAAACAAATCTGCAAATCTTAGACATAAATTTGATTGTTGCTATGTCTGATGAAGATGAGGAGAACCCATCCTTTCAGGTATCTGAAATGTTTCTTTCTCCCCCATGGTATGCTGATATTTTATATATACTTCAACATTTATCTTCGCCTCCTGGAATGCCAAGAAACAGAAGTAGAACATTGAAATTGAAGGCTGCTAAATTTTGCATTCTCGATTCAACATTGTTTTGGAAAGACCCTGGCGGGATGTTATTAAATTGTTTGGTAGAGGATGAAGCCCAAAAAGTCGTAGAAGACTTTCATAGAGGAGACTGTGGAGTTCATTTGTTTTGGAAGACCAGGGCAAACAAGATACTAAGGGCAGGCTATTATTGGCCTTCATTATTTTCAGATGTATATAAAGCAATTAAAAATTGTCACGAATGCCAAATTTTTCAAGGAAAACAGAAGCTCCAGCCTTTGCCTCTCAAACCAATTGAGATCAGCGCACTTTTTCAGCAGTGGGGATTGGATTTCATTGGTGAAATTCATCCGGCATCATCAGGACAACATCGATGGATATTGACGGCCACGGACTAGTTCACAAAATGGATTGAAGCAATTCCTACTCGACAAGCTATGGATGCGGTAATTATTTCCTTTCTCGAGGCTAATATTTTGTCATGCTTTGGATGTCCAAGTAAGCTAATCACGGATAATGCAGCAACGTTTAAGTCCAAAAGGATGATTGATTTTTGTTATAATTACAATATTAGCTTGGGACATTCAACCGTATACCACCCTCAAGGAAACAGATTGGCGTAGTCATCTAACAAGTCTTTGGTCAATATCATTAAGAAATTGTTGGAAATCAGCAAAAAGGGCTGGCACAAGAAGTTGATAAATGCATTATGGGCTGATAGGGTGAGTCAGAAAAAGTCTATTGGTATGTCTCCTTTCGAGCTGGTGTACGGAACAAACACGGTTTTTCCCACTTCACTTGCTGTCCCGGTAGTCAAATTGCTTCAAGAAGCGGGTAGTGAAGAAGATCGTATGCAGAGAAGAATAAATCAGATGATTCATTTGCAGCAGACACGGGAGGAGGTATTTCAGAGCACTTGCAAATTGCAGGAGCGTATCAAAAGGATTTATGACCAGAAAGAAAAGGCAGACACATTTCAGCGAGATGAAGTTGTTTTAAGATGGGATGCTCGTCATGAGGACAAGGGAAAGCATGGAAAATTTGAAAATTTGTGGAAAGGACCTTATAAGATTGCAGCATATCGCGGCCAAAACGCTTTCCTTCTCAAAGAGATGAACAGAGATGAATATCTTGGAGGGCCGATCAATGGTCGGCTGTTAAAGAGATATTACTTTTGAGTATTTTCAACTCAATTCATTATCATTGTATATATCATTTTACTTTTTGTTCTATCGCACATGTACACTAACTTATCATCTTCAGTTTGGGGCCCGAAGTAAAGGCTATAATTCTGAAAATGAAAGTTAGTAGGTCTAAGTTTTCAAGTCAGTTGTCTTAGTCTTTAGTTTGAGTCTAGTTTGGTCAAAGCAATGTTTGTTTTTTCAGTCAAATTTTCAAGATTTTGTGTCAGAATAATGACTCCATCGCCCAATGAGTGAAGGCACTGACTGCTCTTCCCGAGATCTGCTGTTCTTGGCATCTCCAAGGAGCTACCATCCCCATTGGAGCCAATGTTAGAGTCAGTCTAGTAGCCCTCCACCAGAGATCAAAGCTCTTTGCATTTCATAATTAGGTTTCCCATCAGCGTGATCATGTTGCATTCCGTTAGGCATGCCATAACTCTCCTGGAGGAGCTTGTGTCTTTATTTCCCCTCCTGTTTGGCACTGCTGGTTCAGGTTTGTTTGAGTCAATAAAGTCTTCAAAAAGTCATTTGTCTTGTTTTAAATTTCCAGGTCTTAGGTCTAGGGTTTAGTCAAATTTTGTATTGAGTAGTCATAAAGGACCAGCAGGCCAGAGGGATGACCTTCATAAAGTATTATTTCAACAATTTTCACTATTCTTCAGCTAAATTTCCACTTTGTTTTCAAAAACTCTGTTTTTGAAAAACAAAGGTCTTATCATTTTTTGTAAAAAATTCTCAAGTTTTCAAATTTTCCAAATGTCAAAGTGCAACCTTGGTCTCCTTTGCCAAAGCACCATAGAAGCTATCCCTGCAAAAATTTTCAGAAGAAACCATCAGTTCAACCAGTTTTTCAAAAAGAAGAAACCAAAAATCAGAGCCAATAAAGTTCAAAAAGTGTCAACACTCAAAACATTAGAAAGTGGGTTTTGGGCAAATGTAAATTTAAAGCAAGCCTATAAAAGCACATTAAAATTCATTTGTAACTCATTTGCCTCTCACAAGCTATGTGCAAACTTGCAAAGGCGATTTCATGAGATATTGAGCAAAGTTGGGCAGTCTTGGTAGCGCGCTACGCGTTGGGAGTGGCGCGCTACGCGTAGGGGAGGTTCTGACAGTGCAAAAATACACGGGTGCTATGCGTACAGGGCGCGCTACGCGTTGGGCAGAGGGTGCTACACGTTGAGTATTTCGCCCTAAAACTTACAGCAAACACCCAATACACTTCTCTTAGCTCCAGCAAGTTACAAGTAAGCTCTTTCATGATTGTTTTGGTTAGTTTTTGCAAATTAAAGGTAAAAGAAAAATGACCAATATGCTATGAAATGGAAAACAAGAAACCCTAATGTTGATGTGTAAAATGCAACACCAAATTTGCTAGGGTTTTAAAGATATGCTGCCCAAGGTTTTTCCCATGATTCACCCTCATTTTTCCTCTCATATTCATCATTATTCCTTTTCAAATTTCCCATAAAATTTCACAAAATTCCTCTATAAAATCCCAAACCCTACACTTTCACAATTTCCAATGTTTTCCCTTCCATAAATTCCTCCTTATTTTCATTTCCCCTTATTCCCTCATGTTTCCCTTTCCCTAACAATTCCCTTGTCTTTATGTCCCCTTGGTAACAACATTTGAATAAAAAATCAAACAACAATCAAGTGTGTGCACAGTCAACATATAGAGTTCAACAATCTTGTGTTCAAAGCCATGTTAGAAACCGAATCAGATTATGAGCAAAGTGATTACAGTGGATCAACACCGGAGGAAGAAGTGCCTAGGAGGCATCACAAGGGTGGTAATGGTGGTCGGCATGTTAGAGAGGAACCCACTTCTTTGGCTTATTTGCAAGCTTGTCCATTTTCACTATCTTGTTTTGGATACCAATCATGCTTTGAGTATTGTGAGAGGATCTCACAAATTCAACATGACAGGGAATTAGTCCGCTTGTTTGTCCTACATTTGCACAATGGCCATGTAAACCTTGCAGGAGTGGATTTCACACTATCACCCGAGGTCATTGCTCAAGCCACCGGGATACCGAATGTTGGGGAAGAGTGGACCAAGCGCAAGCTACTAGGCAAATTTCATTATCAACCATACATCAAACCCGGATTTTTGAAGAACCTCACTGCTGTTTTTCCTTTCAAATTCCTAAGGGAGGAGTATGCACCCTTGATGAGGCTTATCATGCGCTATTTTACTTGTGAGGGCCGATTTTCACGTTTATATTCGTACCATATCTGTTTGTTGATGCATTTTACCCGGGTATGAATGATGAACATTCCCTTTTTCATGTGCCGGAATATAGAGAAGATGGTGCCCGTAGTGCAAAGGAATAGCCCCGCACAACAACTCAAAAGCATATATCATTATGCACTTATCGAGATCGTAGTGATGCATCAGCTGGCACAGCAAGGTATTCCATGGGAGGATTTCATTTCTCGCGACTTCTTCACAGTGCCACATCCACCTCCCGAGACTGTCCATGATGAGGGGCCTTCACAGCAGCTGGACATTCATGAGACCGAGCATGTTGATGCTCCAGCATATGTAACATATCAGAAAGGCCCCAGAGCCTTATTTGCAGCTGCACGACGAGTACTATCTCCACCCGGGGTGGAAGGGGTCTCGTTGACTTCATCGACACAGCGAGTACGATCTCCACATCATGTGGAAGGGGTCTCGCCACCTTCTTCAGCACAGGTACAGGTTCAAGGCAGGGGCAAGAGGCCCATGATTGATGAGGGCCCTTCAGCAGGTCCGGATACACATGTCATTGATATTGAGGCTAGCTCTCCTGCCTCAAAGCTCAAGGAGATCATCCGAGAGAAAAGGACCGAGAATGAGTCGCTGCACAAGAAATTACAAATGGAAAAATGGGTGATTAACTATTTAGAGCAGCGCAACAAACAGTTGGAGGATGAGCACGAGCTTTATGAGCAGCGGAAGATTCGTGAAGACCGGGAATTGACCCGTAGGAGACCCGGTGATTTGACACCCATAGATCGAGAATCCATGCTTATTCGGGTGAACACTCACTTGGAGAGGTTATTGGCGAAAGCCAATAGAGACAAAGATATGCTCTGCCACATGAAGAATCATCATTGGGCCCGCATGCACGTGTGCAAGGCGAAAAGGAAGGTTCTCAAGAGAAGATTGGCCAAAGCACTAAAACGGAGGAAAAGGCCCGATCCACTTCAGATTTTGGCCGATGCCACCTTGAGGGAGCATGGCACTCAATGACACACCCCCAGCTCAAAATTTAGACAATTTGGAGCAATTTTGGTCATTTTTGAAATTTTTTGTCAAAAATAGGTTTTTGCTCCCAATGCGTAGCGCGCCGGGCGCTACGCTTTCGTTGGGGAGGTCCAATTCAGGAAAAGTTTGCATTTTTGGATTTTTCATGAAAAAATACAGCTGCTCAGTCATGGCCAAGAAATTTCATGAAGATTTGAGCCCCCAAAAGGTCAAAAAACAAGCAAAAAATGACCTTCTGCCACTTTTTGGACACACAAGAAGCAGTCTTGGGAGATTGCAATTTTGGAGGGGTAAATGGTCACCAAATTGAAAAATTCTACTTGGGATGGAAAGTAGACTTCCAGAAATTTCCAACAAGCCCACTTGTGCCTCATTTGGATGCCGGGAAATACCTCAAAATTGGCCTAAAAGGCGCGCTACGCGTAGAGAAATGGCGCGCTACACGTAGGGGAAATTGGCCAGTTTTTCACTTTCAGCTCAGGACAACGCAACTTTTGACCAGTGTTGACTTTTCATGGGATTTTTCACCCTCTTTGATGTAACTAAATGTAATTTCATGATTAACATGGCTCTTTTTACCTATTCTAGAAGATGTTGGCAAGTTTTTCAAGATGATGAAGAGATCAATGAGTTTTTGCAAAATAAGGGTAAATTCAAAGATTCTTCAATAGATATTGAAAATGATGATGGTGATGACAACATACAAGTAAATCAAATGGATGTGCTGCAACTTAAGGACAATATTATTCCTAAAGGTTTGATTCCTTTAGAGGAGTTGTTCGACCAAGATGATGTGGCCCGTAAACTGACATTGAGATCGACTGAAAAGGGTGTTGAAGAGGTGAACGTCGGGACAGCTGAAAATTCCAAGATGGTTAAGTTATCAAGGTCATTATCACCAAAGGTAAAAGCTGAATATATGAAATTGTTGTCTTTATTCTCTGATGTATTTGCATGGGATTATTCAGATCTGAAAACATATGATACAAATATCATCCAGCATATTATTCCTATCAAGCCTAATCAGAAGCCTTTTCGTCAAAAGCTGAGGAGAATCAATCCCAAATTGCTGCCATCAATTGAGAAAGAGGTAAACAGGTTGTATAAGTCAGGAATCATTGTGCCAATTCGATTTTCAGATTGGATATCAAACTTGGTGCCCGTAAGAAAGAAGACAGGTGAGATCCGTTTATGTATTGATTTCAGAAATTTGAATAAAGTGTCTTTAAAGGACAACTATCCGCTGCCCAAAATGGATCATATATTGCAGTGAGTAGTTGGAACATCAAGGATGTCACTACTCGACGGTTATTTAGGTTACAATCAAATTTTAGTGCATGAAGATGACCGTGACAAGACCGCATTCACCACTCCATGGGGAACATTTCATTATGCAAAGATGTCGTTTGGGTTGAAAAATGCAGGAGCTACCTTTCAGCGTGCAATGGACGTGGCTTTCGCCAATGAGAAAGATGTATTCTTGGTTGTTTATCTTGATGATTTAACCGTATTTTCAAATTCTGATGAGGAACATTTGTATCATTTGAAAATTGTTTTCCAAAAGTGCAGAAAATATGGCATCTCATCGAATCCGAAAAAGAGTCTTTTTTCCATGGATGAGGGCAAACTTCTTGGTCACATCATATCTAAAGACGACATCCGTATTGATCCAGCACGTGTTGAAGCCATTTAGCAAATTGAACAGCCCCGGAACAAGAAAGAAATTTAGTCTTTCAATGGGGTAAACTGAATTTTCTGCGTCTTTTTATTCCAAATCTAGCAGAGCATCTTAGAGAGATCACAAGCATGCTCAAAAAGGACAGCCAGGTAAAGTGGACCGAAGAGGCGGTTAAATCATTTAATCTAGTGAAGTTAGCTCTTTCTACAGCTCCTATTTTGATCAGCCCCGACTACACTTAAGGCTTTATTTTATTTTCATTTGCTTCTGAGCACACTTTGGCAGCTGTGCTAATGCAGAAGAGAGAAGGTGTAGAAAAGCCCATCGCCTTTTTCAGTCGCATTATTAGAGATGGAGCATTGAAATATAACATCATTGAGAAGCAAGCACTTGCGCTTGTAAAAGCCTTGAAGGATTTCCGTGTGTACATATTGCATTCTCATATTCTAGCTTATGTTCCTAACGCAGCAGTCAAAGATGTTTTAGTACAGGCAGATCCAGAAGGGAGAAGGGGTAAATGGATTGCTGCATTGTTAGAATATGATGTTGAAATTAAACCCACCAAGCTGATCAAAGTTCAAGGACTCGCGAAGCTAATGGATGAAACAAATCTGCAAATCTTAGACATAAATTTGATTGCTGCTATGTCTGATGAAGATGAGGAGAACCCATCCTTTCAGGTATCTGAAATGTTTCTTTCTTCCCCATGGTATGTTGATATTTTATATATACTTCAGCATTTATCTTCGCCTCCTGGAATGCCAAGAAACAGAAGTAGAACATTGAAATTGAAGGCTGCTAAATTTTGCATTCTCGATTCAGCATTGTTTTGGAAAGACCCTGGCGGGATGTTATTAAATTGTTTGGTAGAGGATGAAGCCCAAAGAGTCGTAGAAGACTTTCATAGAGGATACTTTGGAGGTCATTTGTTTTGGAAGACCACGACAAACAAGATACTAAGGGCAGGCTATTATTGGCCTTCATTATTTTCAGATGTATATAAAGCAGTTAAAAATTGTCACGAATGCCAAATTTTTCAAGGAAAACAGAAGCTCCAGCCTTTACCTCTCAAACCAATTGAGATCAGCGCACCTTTTCAGCAGTGGGGATTGGATTTCATTGGTGAAATTCATTCGGCATCATCAAGATAGCATCGATGGATATTGACGGCCACGGACTACTTCACAAAATGGATTGAAGCAATTCCTACTCGACAAGCTATGGATGCGGTAATTATTTCTTTTCTCGAGGCTAATATTTTGTCACGCTTTGGATGTCCAAGTAAGCTAATCACGGATAATGCAGCAGCGTTTAAGTCAAAAAGGATGATTGAGTTTTTTTATAAGTACAATATTAGCTTGGGACATTCAATCGCATACCACCCTCAAGGAAACGGATTGGCGGAGTGATCTAAAAAGTCTTTGGTCAATATCATTAAGAAATTGTTGGAAATCAGCAAAAAGGGCTGGCACAAGAAATTGATAAATGCATTATGGGCTGATAGGGTGAGTCATAAAAAGTCTATTGGTATGTCTCCTTTCGAGCTGGTGTACGGAACAGACACGGTTTTTCCCACTTCACTTGCTGTCCCGGTAGTCAAATTGCTTCAAGAAGCGGGTAGTGAAGAAGATCCTATGCAGAGAAGAATAAATCAGATGATTCATTTGCAGCAGACACGGGAGGACGTATTTCAGAGCACTTGCAAATTGCAGGAGCGTATCAAAAGGATTTATGACCGGAAAGCAAAGGCAGAAACATTTTAGCTGGATGAAGTTGTTTTAAGATGGGATGCTCATCATGAGGACAAGGGAAAGCATGGCAAATTTGAAAATTTGTGGAAAGGACCTTATATGATTGTAGCATATCGCGGCCAAAACGCTTTCCTTCTCAAAGAGATGAACGAAGATGAATATCTTGGAGGGCCGATTAATGGTCGGCTGTTAAAGAGATATTACTTTTGAGTATTTTCTGCTCAATTCATTATCATTGTATATATCATTTTACTTTTTGTTCTATCGCACATGTACACTAACTTATCATCTTCAGTTTGGGGCCCGAAGTGAAGGCTATAATTCTGGAAATGAAAGTTAGTAGGTCTAAGTTTGTCAAGTCAGTTGTCTTAGTATTTAGTTTGAGTCTAGTTTGGTCAAAACAATATTTATTTTTTTAGTCAAATTTTCAAGATTTTGTGTCAGAATAATGACTCCATCGCCCAATGAGTGAAGGCACTGTCTGCTCTTCCAGAGATCTGCTGTTCTTGGCATCTCCAAGGAGCTACCATCCCCATTGGAGCCAATGTTAGAGTCGGTCTAGTAGCCCTCCACCAGAGATCAAAGCTCTTTTCATTTCATAATTAGGTGTCCCATCAGCGTGATCATGTTGCATTCCGTTAAGCATGCCATAACTCTGCTGGAGGAGCTTGTGTCTTTATTTCCCCTCTTGTTTGGCACTGCTGGTTCATGTTTGTTTGAGTCAATAAAGTCTTCAAAAAGTCATTTGTCTTGTTTTAAATTTCCAGGTCTTAGGTCTAGGGTTTAGTCAAATTTTGTCTTGAGAAGTCATAAAGGACCAGCATGCCAGAGGGATGACCTTCATAAAGTATCATTTCAACAATTTTCACTATTCTTCAGCTAAATTTCCACTTTGTTTTCAAAAACTCTATTTTTGAAAACAAAGGTATTCTCATTTTTTGTAAAAAATTCTCAAATTTTCAAATTTTCCAAATGTCAAAGTGCAGCCTTGGTCTCCTTTGCCAAAGCACCGTAGAAGCTATCCCTGCAAAAATTTTCAGAAGAAACCATCAGTTGAACCAATTTTTCAAAAAGAAGAAACCAAAAATCAGAGCCAATAAAGTTCAAAATGTGTCAACACTCAAAACATTAGAAAGTGGGTTTTGGGCAAATGTAAATTTAAAGCAAGCCTATAAAAGCACATTAAACTTCATTTGTAACTCATTTGCCTCTCACAAGCTATGTGCAAACTTGCAAAGGCGATTTCATGAGATATTGAGCAAAGTTGGGCAGTCTTGGTAGCGCGCTACGCGTTGGGAGTGGCGCGCTACGCGTTGGGAGTGGCGCGCTACGCGGTTGTGGCGCACTACGCGTAGGGGAGGTTTTGACAGTGCAAAAATACACGGGCACTACGCGTACAGGGCGCGCTACGCGTTGGGCAGAGGGCGCTACGCGTTGAGTATTTCGCCCTAAAACTTACAGAAAACACCCAATACACTTCTATCAGCTCCAGCAAGTTACAAGTAAGCTCTTTCATGATCGTTTTGGTTAGTTTTTGCAAATTAAAGGTAAAAGAAAAATGGCCAATATGCCATGAAATGGAAAACAAGAAACCCTAATGTTGATGTGTAAAATGCAACACCAAATTTGCTAGGGTTTTAAAGATATGCTGCCCAAGGTTTTTCCCATGATTCACCCTCATTTTTCCTCTCATATTCATCATTATTCCTTTTCAAATTTCCCATAAAATTTCACAAAGTTCCTCTATAAAATCCCAAACCTTACACTTTCACAATTTCCTATGTTTTCCCTTCCATAAATTCCTCCTTATTTTCATTTCCCCTTATTCCCTCATGTTTCCCTTTCCCTAACAATTCCCTTGTCTTTATGTCCCCTTGGTAACAACACTTGAATAAAAAGTCAAACAACAATCAAGTGTGTGCACAATCAACATATAGAGTTCAACAATCTTGTCTTCAAAACCATGTTAGAAACCGAATCAGATTATGAGCAGAGTGATTACAGTGGATCAACACCGGAGGAAGAAGTGCCTTGGAGGCATCACAAGGGTGGTAAAGGTGGTCGGCATGTTAGAGAGGAACCCACTTCTTTGGCTTATTTGCAAGCTTGTCCATTTGCACTATCTTGTTTTCGATACCAATCATGCTTTGAGTATTGTGAGAGGATCTCACAAATTCAACATCACAGGGAATTAGTCCGCTTGTTTGTCCTACATTTGCACAATGGCCATGTAAACCTTGCAGGAGTGGATTTCACACTATCACCCGAGGTCATTGCTCAAGCCACCGGGATACCGAATGTTGGGGAAGAGTGGACCAAGCGCAAGCTACTAGGCAAATTTCATTATCAACCATACATCAAACCCGGATTTTTGAAGAACCTCACTGCTGTTTTTCCTTTCAAATTCCTAAGGGAGGAGTATGCACCCTTGATGAGGCTTATCATGCGCTATTTTACTTGTGAGGGCCGATTTTCACGTTTATATTCGTACCATATCTGTTTGTTGATGCATTTTACCCGGGTATGAATGATGAACATTCCCTTTTTCATGTGCCGGAATATAGAGAAGATGGTGCCCGTAGTGCAAAGGAATAGCCCCGCACAACAACTCAAAAGCATATATCATTATGCACTTATCGAGATCGTAGTGATGCATCAGCTGGCACAGCAAGGTATTCCATGGGAGGATTTCATTTCTCGCGACTTCTTCACAGTGCCACATCCACCTCCCGAGACTGTCCATGATGAGGGGCCTTCACAGCAGCTGGACATTCATGAGACGGAACATGTTGATGCTCCAGCATATGTAACATATCAGAAAGGCCCCAGAGCCTTATTTGCAGCTGCACGACGAGTACTATCTCCACCCGGGGTGGAAGGGGTCTCGTTGACTTCATCGACACAGCGAGTACGATCTCCACATCATGTGGAAGGGGTCTCGCCACCTTCTTCAGCACAGGTACAGGTTCAAGGCAGGGGCAAGAGGCCCATGATTGATGAGGGCCCTTCAGCAGGTCCGGATACACATGTCATTGATATTGAGGCTAGCTCTCCTGCCTCAAAGCTCAAGGAGATCATCCGAGAGAAAAGGACCGAGAATGAGTCGCTGCACAAGAAATTACAAATGGAAAAATGGGTGATTAACTATTTAGAGCAGCGCAACAAACAGTTGGAGGATGAGCACGAGCTTTATGAGCAGCGGAAGATTCGTGAAGACCGGGAATTGACCCGTAGGAGACCCGGTGATTTGACACCCATAGATCGAGAATCCATGCTTATTCGAGTGAAAACTCACTTGGAGAGGTTGTTGGTGAAAGCCAATAGGGACAAAGATATGCTCTGCCACATGAAGAATCATTATTGGGCCCGCATGCACGTGTGTAAGGCGAAAATGAAGGTTCTCAAGAGAAGATTGGCCAAAGCACTAAAACGGAGGAAAAGGCCCGATCCACTTCAGTTTTTGGACGATGCCACATTGAGGGAGCATGGCACTCAATGACACACTCCGAGCTCAAAATTCAGACAATTTGGAGCAATTTTGGTCATTTTTGAAAATTTTTGTCAAAAACAGGTTTTTGCTCCCAACGCGTAGCGTGCCAGGCGCTACGCTTTCGTTGGGGAGGTCCAATTCAGGAAAAGTTTTCATTTTTGGATTTTTCATGACAAAATACAGCTGCTCAGTCATGGCCAAGAAATTTCATGAAGATTTGAGCCCCCAAAAGGTCAAAAAACAAGCAAAAAATGACCTTCTGCCACTTTTTGGACACACAGGAAGAAGTCTTGGGAGATTGCAAGTTTGGAGGGGCAAATGGTCACCAAATTGAAAAATTCCACTTGGGCTGGAAATTAGAAATCCATACCTTTCCAACAAGCCCACTTGTGCCTCATTTGGATGCCGAGAAGTACCTCAAAATTGGCCTGAAAGGCGCGCTATGCATAGAGAAATGGCGCGCTACGCGTAGGGGAAATTGGCCAGTTTTTCACTTTCAACTAGGACAACGCAGATTTTGACCAGTGTTGACTTTTCATGGGATTTTTCACCCTCTTTGATGTAACTAAATGTAATTTCATGATTAACATGTCTCTTTTTACCTATTCTAGAAGATTCATTCATAAAATAGCAAAAAATTAATGAATGAATTGGTTTCCAAGTTTATAGAGGCAAGTTGTTTTGATTGCCTAGTTTGTAGTGCTCAGTTTAGAATTGGTTGAAACAGCTCCTAGAAGGAGGAGCTCGACCCCTAGAGGTTAGGGAATGGTTTGGCTTGGTCTATATATGTAAATTTTCATTCAGTAGCAGAGGTTGGACTCTTGGGATAGTTTTGAGACTATATTGTACATATTTTATCAGCAATTTGGCAAAGGAAGACCAGGGTTTTGCAGCAATACTTGGGATCCATGTGGCTTTATGTCTTGATGGTGTGTTTCTTTCAGTTCTTGTAAGTTATGTATGTGCATCATTATCTTTATTAAATCTTCTCTTATTAAGTAAATGAAGTGTTAAGGTAGAATCCATGAAACTGCCATGCTCTGCCTTTAAATTTGTTTAATATTCTATGTTTTCTTCAGTTTAAGGAGAATCCTTGAGACCCCTTGCTCTCCTTAGCCTCTCACCAGTCTGATCTATCTATATCACCTGCTTTAAGACATAAAAACAATTGTCTATCTTGCCCCAAGTGGACCTCTGCAAAAACTGTGCTTCATCCCCGTACCCAAAATTGTCGTTCCCTTGATTTCAACAAAATCATAAAAAATCAATCCTAAACTCTTTGTACTTAATACCTAGCCTAAAATCAGTCATCAATTCAGTCATCTTGAGCCTTTTTTATTATCTTTTGCCGAGTTTGACCCGGAGAGAGCCTTCTCCTGTCCTCGTAGGGCTAGCTACGAGGCTGAGCGTGGTTTGATGTGGCCTTGAGTCTTGCCTTATTTCAGCCTAAGGCGGATTTGAGCGCTAACATTGTGCATGTTTAGTTCAGCAGGGACAGGTGTTAGAGGATCAGATTGCTATCAATTGTGACTATAGTTGTGCATGAGGATTTGCACAATCAATGGGATTGAGTTATGCCAATGAGAATTGGCCATACCAGATTATAGCCTTTGCTCAAACGTGATTCTTAGTTGGTGAGTTGATTCTTTGAGGTTAAATACGAGTTTGGTTCAACCATTCTCATCCATTCTTGAGCAGGTATTGAGCAGTGGAGGCAGGCAAGCAGTGGAATAGATTTGGAGATAAAATCTGAGTTGTATTGTATGTAACATGTGGAGATAGTGCTGGATACTTGTGAGAAGTATTGACTATTGTAATGTTACATGTTCTCAATCATTAATATACAGATAGTGTGGGGTTTTTCAGCTGTAAGCTTTCCCCGGGTTACATACTGTGTTAATGTGTGCATGCTCTTGATGTTTTATTGTTATTGATGATCAACGTAGAGGAGCTTATGTATTGTGTATGTATTCCGCAATAGTACATGATCAGGATAATCTCCATTGAATATGTGTTTATTATTCAAAATTTCTACACCTCATGCCATTTACTGCATTATCCTCCATTAACTCATAAACACATTATCCATTCATATACAAGTAAAAAATGTTGAGAGCCATACATAGATGCTATCATAAAATGTGCATATAACCAACATAATAGGAACATAAATACAATAAACATATCAACCATCAAATCCATAAATACATCAGTACCTTTACACATGAAAATCATGGGAATGGATTTCTCATTAATGAATGTAATGAACCAACCGGAGATGGGACTACCACGTTCCACCTGATCGTAGAATGTCTAAGCCAAATCTCTCTTCAGTCATTCACCCTCGTGCCATATTCAAAACATGAATGTGGGATTTCATAGAACACATCAATCAAAACTCATCCAGGGCTTCCAAAGGCCACCCACCTCAACCCATCAAATAGTGATTCCACCTCACGGTCGAACATCACCAAAACCATCATCAGATTGGTCTCCATCCAAGCCTTCTAGGGATTCTAGAGTGTTTGTTCAACCAAGGCTTCCAAAACTGGTAGCTAAACTCACAACTTATACAGGGCTTCTAGAGCATTTTTCCAACCAAGACCTCCAGGACTAGTAACTCATCCCACCAAGGGCTTCCAGAACATTTTTCCAAGCAGGGCTTCCAGGACTAGTAACTCAACCCAAGCTAAGGAAACATGAGAACCAACCAAAACAAAGTAATGAAATTAAATCCACAATCACCATGGCTATCTAGGAAATGGCAAGGATAGGCAATCCACTGTCAATCCTGGTCATCCTTCATGCCAATGATAGATTATAACCAAGAAACCACATGCATGTGCCATGCATGCCAAAACTAGTGAAGAAACCATACATGCACTCGGTACCTGCAACAATCTGATGTAGATGTTGATTTCGTGTCCTCTTGTGCTTTCCTTCTCTTCCTTTTCCTTCTTGCTCCAAGAATCCAAGTATGCCACACCCTCCAAGAGTGCTCCAAGACAATTCTAAGTATCCAAGAGTATGAGAGAGCTCAAAAACTAAACTAACAAAAGGTTCACTCTCAAAGGAAGAAGCTTGAGCTAAGAGCTTTCCAACTAATCCTCATAAGCCTTTTTATTAATGAGGCCTCTATTTTCTTCATTTTCCATTATTTTCCTTCAATTTCCTCTTCACATGCAACCTGTAACCTTTCACCTTCCTTTTCTCCTAATTTCCATTATTTTCATAAATAAATATGCCAAAATACATTTTTGTCTCTTTAATGCCTTAGCCATTTCCTTTGCCAATTTCCTTAGCCATAAACCACCAAATAAACACCCACTAAGATCTGTGGTATTTATATATTTTTAAATGGAATTTTCACCAAGGCTGTTACACAGGGGAACTTCCTTGTTTGAGTTCAAACTCTCAAATACATGGGTTCTCTTTATGCCCCCCACTTCCTTTTTAGTGGATGTATTTGTCTTTTACTGCTGATACTATGTTCTTTATTGATTTTGTACCCTTTTGGCTAGGAGCCATTGTTTAAAACTTACCCTCCATTTTGTTAAAGTGACTTTCAGTGTCATGCTGCTTCATGACTCCCTCTTCCACTTGTGTTCCTTGTTGATTATGTACCTCCACATTTTGATGGTTCTCCATAATTTCTTCTTCTTCATATTCTGAAATGTGTGGACCTAAAAATTGCCATCCATTTGGATTTCAGGGCCTTTTCTTTGTCCTTTTTGTGACTTTTGTAGCGTGTGGAAATGTGGTTTGCAAATTCCCTTTTTGAAATCAGATACAACACTTGAATGCCATGCTTTCAAAATCTAATGGTTAAGTCCACTTGAAATCTTTATGAGTCAAATGAATGTGATCTAGTAGACCTTTTATATGGTCTATCTCTACACAAATCCTAGAAAAAAAATTAAAAATACTTCCTTTAGTTCTTTCTAAGTCCATCTTCAAAAACTTTCCCAATGAATTTTCAATACCTTCTAGCCCTTTATGGTGCTAAAAAGGTAGAGGGAGATTATGTAGTCTCACCCATACCAGCATTTTTGTAACCATCATTAATGTAGCATAAAGATCTAGAAACCATGGAGCTATGAAGAGTCTTGCTCTATCCAAAAACCATAGCCCCTCATTCATAACAAATTCGAGATATTTTTGTGTATCAAATTATACAACAAAAAATCCCTTGGAGCACAAGTAAATATCACAATTTGGGGTTCAACTGGTGAATACCCACTAATGTAGATCTTCTGATTTGGATAAAAAACCATTGAATCTACAAATAACTCTTAGATTGAAGGATAGTGAAAAGACCATTTACCTATGGTAGATTTACTATCATGTTTGGTGCTTGTTCCATCTGTTCAACAATGTAAGGACCTAGGATATTTTGGATTTGCTCAGGTAAGTTATATGTCTTTCCTTGTACTGTGTCCTTAAAAGATTTTGATCCACTGAGGTTTGTGGATCGAACAACTTCCTCATATGATACATATCCACTAGGGTTTCTGGAATTTTGGGCACCACCTCGTAACCTTTGATTTAAGATAATGGTGGAATCTCATACAATGTCGTATTCCTTCATTGTAATAAAATCCTGTAGCAGTCTCCTCTCAAATAATAAACTTTGAGAAAGAGTTGCAATACCAAGGATTTCTTAATGTTGGCATTTATTTGAATTTTCTATTTAGTTTCAAGAATAAACACCCCTAATGCTCAATTAGATATATTTGATGAGAGCTAATGTTTGATCAGCTTGCCGCTTAAAGAATCACATTTTATAGTTGGGTTGGAAGGAAACTTTAACATCATCCCATAACATGAATAATAAATATTTATAGATGATATAATAAAATAAAAATAATTCTTTCTTTATATATTATATATTATCATTACAATAAAAAAAGGTATAATATTTTATATATAATTAACAAAAAAAAAATTATTATTACAAATTTTAAAATCAATGAAAATATTTAATAATTTTTTTATTTTTTTATTTTTTATTTTTATTTATTTTTTATTTTTTTTTTTTAATTTAAAAGGAATAATATCTATTAAAAGGAAAAAATTAACATTAAAATCATTATTAAAAAAACAAATATTCAAGAATGGAAGGTTATGGTATAAAAAAAATAATTAAAAAATAACGAAAATAAAATGGTATTATTACAATAACAATGAAAAATTTTGGTTTAGCTTTGAGGGGTAGTTCAGTTGGTCAAGTTCTCATTGTTAAAGTATCTTGCCATTGTGAGGTCATGGGGTCAATTCTCCTCGATGCCCTCAGGGTTGGGCTTTGCTAGTTTGGCTAGCAGGATGTGATTCTTTCAGGTTGATCTATCGAGATTTTGAGAAAAAAGTGGTAATACTAGTATCACCAATTTAATATATATACAAAGCCCTTAAAAAAAAGAAAAAAAAGTGGTGATAATGGAACACAATTTTTTTAAATTGTGGCAAAAAGACACCCTTTAAAACACTTCCTATAAAAGACAACTCTATAAGTTTCCCATCAACTAGGTAAATGTGTTCTCTCTTGAGAAATTACATCCACGATTTTCCGTTCTAGGGGAAGTCTTAGACCTGTCTTAGTTTTCAAATTCTCAATGTGAGTATACTTTGTGTAAAGCTTAAAGATAATTTTGCTTCTCAAAGCATCTGGGGCTATTGGGATGCAATTAAACCCTATATTAACTTAAAATTTGAAGCTCCCAACCCTAAAATATTTTCTAATAACCATTCCTTCTGGTGGGTCAATGGTCTCTTGCATGAAGGAAAAGTTTTAGATGAGATAACAAACTTCTTGTCCTTGAGATTTTCCAAAAGATACATTGGCACATTTAGATATGTTGTCACTTCTAAAGACAACCCCGGATTGCTTACAAGACCAGTGCCTGGACACATCTAGATTTTGTGTGTCTCATATGATTCTCACGGAGTTGGAGACATCACATATATTTTTATACATATGTTTTTATATATAATTTGAACAACATGGGTTAGTTCATTCATCTAAAGGCATACACCATGTATTTCTTATACTTCTTCACATATACAACTCACAAAAATATATGTATAAACTAGTGGAGGCCGAGTAGTTCAAGGACCTACACTTTAATAAGCTTTGGCAGAACAAATGAGAGAGGACAAGGAGATAGAGTAACTCATCACATAGAGCTTGAAGCCTCTAGAATTTTACACTTATAGCATAGAGCTTGAAGCCTCTAGAATTATACACTTTTGAGCTAAAGGTAGACATAATGGATGAAAGAGGATGGGAGCGATGATTCATGGAACACAATTTTAAAGATATAATATCAAATATCCATACAGGCACATGCATTAAAGAATCAATACAAATGAATATGTAAGAACATATGAAGTCTTTCTAGCAGCTATGATTACATGAATTCAAAGAGGAAACATGAACTTAATGGAACTTAACACAAGAATAACATATTGTAGTACTCAAAGGAGGAATCACCACCATTTTCTTAATATTCTGAAAGACGCATATCATAAAATCATACAGCCTTGGAAATAACATGTAGTTCTTTTTTTATAATTTCTCAACCTTTCTGCAGTGTTTCTTCTCCCTATTTATATGAGGAGGGGAGAATTGAACAGTAACTACAACAAAATATCTCGACTGAGTCTTAGTTATTAGATAGACTAGCTCTCTTGGCCTGGGATGGTTCTGTGTCCCAAAAATGACTACAAAAATTAATTATTTCAATAAATTGCGACACATTACAGGAAAATAAAACAAGTCAATCAATCAGATGAACACACCAACAAAATATCTCCATGCCCATCCCTGTGATCGCCTTTTCTTCAGGTTGTTGCTTGCCTAGGGTTTGGTCACCCATGTCACAAGTCGATTCTCGTCACTTCTGCCTTTACTGCTCAGATCATTTGTTCTTCAAAACTGGGAGAGGTCAACTATCAATTTAATGCCACAATACATAAGCGAAGGTCGCCTAGGTGGTACTTCATCTTCCCTCTACATGGAGCACCATGTTGGATCATCAAGTCCTCCTGAGCTTCCATGTCTTCATCTACTCAGTATTCGTCAACCCTGGTTTCGTGTCACAAGGGGCCTTTCTAGGTCAGCCCATGCCGATTTTGAATGTTGCACCTCCTTTCTTAAATACCTCAACTTCCGACCCACCACACCTTTAAAGTTTTGCATTACTTCATTACAGAGCTATCTCATCGAGATTTTCCATTAAAGATCCTTACGGGATGGGAGTGCCTTCCCTTGAAAATTGTGATCGTTGATATGCGGGTTTGGGCCCCACCCGGGATATCGCAATCGACCATTGCATAGTATTACCTCTGTTTTCCCTGTTTGGTGATCGTTCTGCTAGATATATGCCGAAAAATACGCTCGCTGTCCCACGGAGCGGAAGCGAAATAGACGTCTTAATGCTTGTTGACTTGGGCCATTGATCTAGGCCGATTTAATCTAGTTCGTTGATCTAGGCCTGATGATATCACAATCACAATGCAGGAGAGGGCCTTTTTACCACATTTCATAGTGTTTGAAAATGCTTTGTGCGCGAAGCTTCCATAAAGCATGATACATAAAATATCGCATCCAGAACCAGGACTTCACATATCACCATCAAAAAGGGAAGAGGGGATTTAACATGGATTTATGGTGATTTATAGAATGTATCATATAAAATATCGCACCTAGGAGGGTTCTCACACATCACAATCGCAAGTTAGAAGGAACTCGGCAGAGGAGGGACTTTCACGCATGCGATCCCTGATTGCGATATCACAATCGGAGGGGGGAAAGAATTATCGCAATTGGCAAGGAGGAGTGGTGACGGGAAGATATGGCAATTAGTGAGGGAACTTTGTGATATGCGATATCGACGGAGGAGGGACTCCATTGCAATCAACGAGAAGGAGTGGTGTCAGGCATATATGTATCACAAAAGGGGAAAGGGTCAATAGCGATTATGGTTTGTGGGTCCCGACGCTTAAAAAAGGGTTTCGACATGATCTTTGAAAGTCTTAAAACATTTCAAAGGGGAATGGAAAACACGACTAGAGTTGGATATAGAAGGGATTTCGACTAGAGTTAAAAAATGTTCACTATGGCTAGTGTTTTAAAAAACAAAGGAAAAATGGGGTTTGTGAGAGAAATGGTTTTTACAGAATATGGAAATTTCTCCAAAATGATTGAAGTTGGAACTGTTCTCCCCCCCTTTAATCTCCATGTTGCAACACAAAAAAACCTCCTCTCTGTTCTTTTCACCTCATTATGCAACTAGAACTCTCTTTTCAGAAGGTGACAACATTGGCTCCAACTGGGGATAGCACATTGGATTGCAATGCATCGAGAACTTGCAAATTGTGAACTTCTCCTTTGGGCATAGAGTTTTTTTTCTAAACAAATGATAATTTTATGAAAGTGGAGTTTTCAATAGAAACTGGAAAACCTGTCTCAAAAATAGGAAATTTCATGTAATAATTACAATACACACTCTGATATTTAAAATGAGTGCAATACATGTACCTCTAATTCTGGAAATAGAGTGTGAGGAACTGACCATTCACTGGAAGTTCCAATGATTCACCGTCTAGATTTTTGAGCAAGGACGTGTTATTTCCTCTCTTTTTTGAGTGGATCAAATTTTCTGTGTTTGCCTTTTTCTTCCCTTCAGATGTCCCATCGGAGAACTAAATATCCTGGTTGAAGAGGTCGATCCTTGGCCTTCTTGTCAAACAGGGATTTCATCTTCTGTTGGTAATTTGTCAATTTAGCCCCCACCTGTTCTCTGTTTTCATGAAGTTCAACCAGTTGGTTTATCCTTCATGTCAAGGCACTTGGCTCTTCTTCAAATTACTATAGTAACTTCACCACTGGCATTGTTGATTGGATTGGGAATACTATAGCCTTACCATACACTAGCTCGAAAGGTGATTTTCTAGTGGATCATTTAGGAGTTACTCAGTTAGCCTAGAGGGAAAACTTCAATTGGGAGTCCCAGTTCCTCTGATTCTCGGTGATGGTCTTCTTCAGCACTCTCACCACATTTTTGTTTGAGGACTCAGCCAAGCCATTAGCTTGAGGATAGTAAGTAGTGGAGTGTCTGATGATGATATTTAATTTCTTGCGGAAGTTGGTGAATTTTGTAGATTTGAAGACTTGAGCATTGTCAATGATAATCTTGATAGGACAACCAAAGCGAGATAATATGTTCTCCTCCATAAACTTGATTACCACCGAGTCTGTAGCGTTTATGACTGGAATGGCCTCTACCCACTTGGTGAAATAATCTGTGGTCGTTAATATCCATTTGTGTTGGCCACTGGAAGGTGGGTTTATTTCTTCTATGAATTCTGGTCCCCACTATCTGAAAGGTTCTTCCACATGCACTGGAATCAGGGGGAGAGGAGAAAGCTTTTGTCTCTCAGCAAACACTTGTCACTTCTGACACGACCTGACTTGGGAATGAACATTTCCAAATAGTGTAGACCAGTAGAATCCCGCCTTGAGGATTTTGTGGGTTGTGGTCTTCCAGCTATAATGACCTCCACAAACTCCTCCATGAAATTCCTCAATCACTTTATGAGTTTCGCCTTCTACCTAACATAACAACAAAATTCCCATTGGGTCCTTCCAGTAGAGTTGACCATTGGATATGATATACTTTTGAGCTTGCATTCTCAGAGTTATGTATTTGGATTTATCCATCCCTAGTGGGCACCTCAGGAATAAGAGGTAATGGGTGATATTCTTATGTCAGGGTGATCCCTCATATTTAGCATAGATCTTTTTCTCTGATGTTTTAATCCCATTATATTGAACCTCTGGTCTGCCTTCCTATGTTATCAGGTTTATCCCTAAATCTTGGAAATTAGATTTTGATAAAACCTTGGTCAACACCTAGCCTTTTATGAGCTTAGTAGGCATTATGTCTAACTCATATTCCTATATCTTTGCTATCCACATACCCCTTTTTCCTTCACTATCTCCTTGCATAAGGATGTCCTTGACTGTTGTCATTGGGACAAATGCTGGATTTCCGATTGTAGCACACACATTCGAAACGCCTTCAAAGCCTTGACTAGGGTATATGCTTGTTTCTCCAAGATGTTATATTTCATCTCAACATCTCACAAGATTTGGCTGAAGAAGGCGATGGGCTATTCATAACCATCGTTATTCTTCTGTAGCAGAACTACGACAATAGTATGCAGAGAAGCAAAAGAAAAGATATAGAAAGGCACTGATTAGTCAGGGTTGGTGTTGAGCTAATTTATGCACCTAAACTAACACAATTATTTATTATCAATCCGAGTTGTTTATGCTTTGAGGCAAGTTCACTATATGTGAAGATCATATATAATCAAACCTTGAAAGATAATTTATTCAAAAGCAATACATCCTACAACTCTAATTCAACTTGTTTAAAGTAGAGGAAAAATATTGAGATGGTTCTTGACTCAAGAAGTCCACCTTTGCCTCACTATCACTTAATGAATCAGAGATCAAAATCAAGAACTTAAGATGGATAAATTGTTAATGAAAGAAGCTATTAACTTAAGAGACACATAAAGTATTTCATCATAATTTATTCATCTCAATACTCAAAATCACAATAAGAACTACTTGCATGCAAACCAAATAAACTAGTTGTAATTCATCATTTTAGCAGAAGAGATGCTCAACTTGAACACTTGTGTTTCTTCAAATCAATAAAGTGATGAATAAGCTAATAACTAAAGCAATCAATCGCCATTCATGAACCATAAATCAATCTGAAATAAAGCTTTGAAAAACCAGTTCTACACTAAACAGATTACAGGAAATAAAACTAGTTAAGAACGAAGTGTACTTAGCTTGGAATGGGGGCCCTCCACCCTTGCCTTGCACACTTGAGAAGTGATATCAGAAGCTCAAATAAATTACACATCCAAAGCATTGAGCAGCAAAATAATAATAGCACAAGTCTTCAAATTAATTCCTCAATCCAGAAGTGTCACAACATAAAAGTATAATAAGTCAATACATGAGCCATCAAAGTTGTGGCTCTTAAATAAGGAGTCTCATGAAAAAAAATGATCTACATTCACTCTAACAAACCCATCTACTCTAATCCATCTATCCAAGTCAAATTCACTACTCCCATCCCAAGAAATATGACCAATCCCATGGAATCTCAAAACTGCCCTATTTCCATGGGATTTCTGGATGACTAGTCATGATTGACTAGCACCAAATGGGCCTAATAAAGCTTGTTCTGTTGGAACCAAGCATAGGTGGCTTAGTCCTAGTTTCCAAGCTTTCCATTCATGTATTCAATTCGTACCCAAGTGTCCTGCAACCACATCAACCATAGAGTGATTACGGGAATTTCGGAAATTGCCGAATTTGCACTTAAAATCAAAATTTTATAAAAACTTTAGAAATTGACAAATTAAAGCTAAATACCTGAATGGATATCAAATATACATCAAAATGGAATGAATGAAGTGAAAATGGATGATAAATAGATGGTTAAGTAAGTTTCTTAGAGCAAAATAAGACCAAAACTAAGGCCCAACATCTCTCCCTTTCTTATCATCAAGCATGTCCCCGTGCTTGCTTGCTCCTCTTGGATCCTCTGCCTTCTGTAGTAGATGTTGTACCTGTAGATGTTTCCCTGCCCAAACAATCCAATCCTGATTCATGCCTTTCCTTGAACAAAGCTGCTTTAACCTTCTATTTCTCATATTTTGCCTGCCACATATTTTTGTCCTTTAGCCATTTAAATGCTTGCTTAGAAAGTAACTCATTTCTCTGTTTCATTCTGCCTATTTCTTCTTTTAAATTTTCATTTGTTTTGATCAGCTTAGCATTGTCCTTCTTATGTGCCTTTTTTTCCTCTGTTAATTGCTTTTCCAAGATTTTGCTAATTTCCAATTGATCAGTTAAGTCCTGGATTTTGGCCAAATTAATTTTCTTTTCAAAATCTTGTGTTGTTTTCATTAATGATGCTGCTGCTGCATCATCATCATGTGTGGAATCCCGTTCAAGGACTTCTTGTGCAATGTCATGTTCTTCTTGTTTTCTTGGAGAATATGCCTCTACTTCTTTGTCTAAGTCAATGGGACTCTTATTCCTAAACGTCCTAGGAATAGACATGACAGATATTTCAATTTCATGCATAGCCATATTTCTAGATCTTGTTCTTGGATACAAGGGGGAATTCATCAAGCTTCTGTTTTCCTGTTCTATTTTGTCCTGTGTCTCAATAATCTGTTCAGTAAAATGATTTTTTATCATGAATTCTCTCCACACTATGCCCTGTTATCTCACATGGTACTCAACTAGGATTTTGATTAATCCTTGATGGTAAATCTGTCCTGCTTTAGGCCTGTGTCCTTGTTTTACTGTTTCAATCATTCTCAAAAGGCTCCTATATAGGAAATATGGTAAATCCACGATCACAAGTCAAGAACTTTTGGATGACCAAGACCAATTCACCCCATGGTTCATTGAACCACTCCCTAGGTATCCCTTTTGTCCTATCAAATGTCCCCTTCCAGTTTTTCTGAAGGAAGAAAGTCCATGCTTTCTCCTTGAAGTGTAGGCCTTTGTAATACTTCTCCCCTATCATTGGCAAATCTAAGGCTTTGGACAGGTACTCTTGGGTTACCGGAACAATGACTTCCCCTACTCGAGTCTGGTCCTGACTGAAATTATTTATAAAGTCCTTGGTTATCTCCTCAGAATGGCCATTAAATTTTTGTAAAAATCCTATCATCCCTGCCTGATAAAGTTTTTCTATAGTCTCTTTTCCCCAGCTTTCTATATGAAATTTTGGCTCTACTCAGTTTGTCATTATTTCTGTAAACCAATCAATGTATGCTTCTGTTGTTACTAACTTCATTTCAACAATAAAAATTTATGACTATTGTTCGTTTAAAATGAAATTCTGGAAGCAAAGAAGCTTACCTTCCTCCTCTGACTCAACTTAACTCTGACTTCCTTAACCTCTGTTATATTCTTCCCTTTCAAAAGCACTGTTTTAATTCCCTGTTCAATGCAAACAACACCTGTATACCTCTTGTTAATATGCTGATCTCTGTTCATGAAAATTAAATACACATGCAAACAATATCCATGTTTACTCATCACCCAAAAAAACATGATTTTACTGTGTATTTAAAACAAAAATCTGAAGAGTATGGCTCTCGGCCTCATCATTAAAACCAAAATTTCCAAAATGCTTTCGGCCTAAGCAAAAACATTTGCATAAAGGCTCTAACCTGTATCATATAATTTTGGAGAATTATGCTTGCGGCCTCATTATCAAAACAAAACTTTCAACACGCTCTCGTCCTAAGCAAAATCAATTATAAAGGCATTCGACTGTAGCATAAAATTTGGAAAATATGCTTGCAGACTCATCATAAAAACCACAAAAATGCAAAAAGGCTCTCGGCCTCAACCAAATATGCAAAAAAAACTCTCGGCCTCAGCCAAATATGCATAAATTTCTCAGCCTCAACATGACACTATATACATATTTCGGCCTCAAAATACCAAATAAAAAAACACAACATTTTTGAATGGCTCAACAACCCGATTTCTTTTGGCAACCAACAATGCACATGACAATCCGGCATTCGATCCCCTGTTCTGGTTCAAACCACAAATATATATCAACATGCACAGGCACATAACAGAGACCACAAATGCATCCACAGTTGACAGCACGCAACAAAGGGTATGTTAATTGAAACAATGGTTAATCAATTAACAACGCACATTTAAACAACCCTCGGCGCTATAACATGAACTCTGCCTCCCCTGTTTCGAACTAACTCTCCGTTTTTAATGCACCACATTCCACATACAATTCAAAATCCTTTAACGTGTTGTGCATGCAATATATCTAGACTTTAAATGTTGCTTGTTTAACTACTGCTTTCTATACCAGGATTAACGCATCAAAATCTATCAATATATCCGTAAGTGCTGTCAACTGGAGATAACACGGATTTGTAGCGTTACCTGACTGTCAACGAGCGCGTGGAGTGTAACCAGCGCTCCAAATCCCTACTACTTCGGTCAATTGAACTGGTGGCAAGGCAATGGATTTAACAGTTAATGACAAGCAATCACACACATATCCCACAGTCGCCAAGCGTAAATAAACTTCATTGTTACCTGATTGGATCCCGAAAATCTGCTATCTCTGAATGTTAAACCCGGATTCCTTCTTTAAATTCACCCCAAACTCATTTCACCCTCCTTTTTACTGTGATGCAACTTCAAACACCATTTCTCTGAGCTATGGCAATGAGGATTATGGTTTAAACAGCGCAAGAGCTCGGTCGGTTTATGATCGTTTCAGGGCTGTACTGCACTTCTCATCCATTGGTGTTTACAATGTGTGGTTTACATGGCCGTCCTGTTTGGCCAGTCGCCCGACTGTGTCATGAGGATGGTCGAATCATTGTTTCATATGCATGACCCTTGCACCGTATATTGTCCAATGACAACGAGTTGCCATGACACCGTGTTAAGCCCGTACCTGTGTGCTGGCCTGTTGGTGTTTGGGGTTAATGTTTTATTCATTGTTGCAGTGTTTATGATTATGGCCACCATCATGCGCTTTGCATTGCAATGATATGTTTGCAATAATAGTTCATTACCCCACCACAATGCTTATATGCATATTTGTGTCATATGGTTCGTGCGCGACCGTTTCATATATTTGCATTCCATACGCGCCCTTCTATCCTTTGCTTTATGACATATACCATATGTTATGCGCCCCGGTACCATATGCATGATCCTTAGGTTATATGCGCGTTGGGTTTTATACCTTATATCATATGCGCATTGGTTTCACATACCATAACCTTATAGCCTTTGCGCGTTAGATTTTATATACCATAACTTTAGCGCATTCATATTTTTGAACTATGGTATATATTGTTATGATATATAATAACTTTGGATTTCCATATAGCGCATGGGGTTTGTTTGACTTGTATAACATAGCTTTATAATTTTAAAATGACCATTTGGGTAATATTTAAAATTATCACCACCACTAATGTTTTGAGTTGTATGTGCAGGTGGAAAGAGTTGTCCTAGCTTGGTCTTTTGCTTTTAAAGAAAAATACTTAGGGTTATATGGAATATGTATAGGGAATGTATATGAATGAAATGGAATATGTATAGGGAATATGGGATATGTATAAGGAACATAGGATATGAATGTTAATGAATATCCTCAGGTACTAACTTCAACTAGATCAAAGACTAAAAATTTCTAAAAAAAAATTCGAATTTCAAGCACAAAATGACTATGCATATACTCCCTTGGATGATGTTTGTACAGGTGGAATGGAATCAAAATGTTGTAGATGGATTAAAAGTAGACTTTTATTGCTGCTCCTTGTTCTCCATGCTCCATTTCTTGAATTGTTCAGGTCCCTCTGTAATAATGTCTTGACTCAGGTCCCTCTGCAATGCTCATGGAATGTTGTATTGCCATTGACAGGTCTCTTCAGGCTCTGCTGCAATGATCTCGTGCTTCAAGTCCCTATGTGGGCAATACAATTTCTATCAATACCTCAGCTTTCCAGCTAAAATTCTGCTGCAATGCTCTCCCTTGCTGAAGTTTTGACTTGTCCTCAAGTCAATTATGGAAAGTTCCTGCATTGAAATTATGTGAGAACAGTTGAACAAGAATATAGAATTCATAGAGTCCAGGTTACACTAAAATAAGACCAAAACTAAGGCCCAACAGTTGGCTACTATTGTGACTTCATCCAAAGCTTCTTTAATTCTAGTGAAAGAATCTCGGGGGGCAGGGCTCCACTTAACTTCATTTTCCTTTTTTAGCATATCTGTAGTACCCTTTACTATTTCTGCATAGTTGGGTATGAACCTCCTCAAGAAATTGATTCTCCCCAAAAAGGCTTGGACATCTTTCTTATTTTTGGGTAGAGGAATATGACTGATAGCTTCCACTCACTTAGGATTGATTTTCACTCCTTCTTGCACTACTATGTGTCCTAGTAGCTTCCCCTGACTTATGGCGAACTGAGATTTCTTGGGATTCAAAGAAAAACCATACCTCCTGCATTTCTCAAAGGTGACTTCAAGTGGAGGATGTGTTCTTCATCGATCTTAGAGAAGACTGTGATATCGTCCAAATACACCACTATGAAATTGTCTTGCTCCCCCACAAAAGCTATACCCATAGCTCTCTAAAACGTGCCCCTTGCATTAATAAGACTAAAAGGCATATAGGCATACATGAATGTTCCCCAAAGGGTGGTGAAAGCAGTCTTCCTTTGATCATCAGGGTGGACCGCCACTTGGTTGTAACCAGAGAATCCATCCATCATGGACCTTCTGACTAACCCAACCACCTTCTGCAATATGCAATCCATCTTAGGCAGTAGGTAGTTGTCTTTTAACGATGCCTTATTAAGGTTCCGAAAATCTACACATAGCCTTATTTCTCCTTTCTTTTTTCAGACTAGGACCAAGTTGGCCACCCACTCCGAGTACCTTAAAGGCACTATGATTTTAGCTTGTAGAAGTTTCCTCACTTCTTTTTCAATAGAGGGGAGTACGAGTGGATTAATCTACCTGAGTTTCTGCTTGCATGGTTTTATTCCACTCTTTAAAGGAATCTTATGAAGTATGATGTTAGTATCAAATGCTTTTAAGTCATCATAAGACCAAGCGAAAACATCCTTATAGATTTTGAAGAGATCTCAATACCTTTGTTTATATTGTGAGGGGATTCATTTTGATAGTCTGACCATCTAGGGTTCATCCTCTGAACCGATATTGCAATCTTCTACTTGTTCATCCATCTTCGGAGCCATTAGTTTGGAGGCTACATCGTCCTTATTAAATAATCTTTCCAACAGGACTAGCCCACGAGGAATGGTATTTGTTTAGTCAATTTAATGTCTTAAATTGCGAACATAAATTATCGACGAGGGTTAGTAAAGTGATGAAGTGTGGTGCACAATATGTGCTTAGTTAACCTTGTTTCTTACTTCGTTGAGTATGTTTTTGTATTGTTTTGAGCGTTTTGACTTTTATGCCTAATGATTTTAATGGATGTTAAGTGTCAATGATCAATTAAGTCTAATGGATGTTTAATATAAAAACTAATTTCTAAAAAGGAAGAAAAGGAAATGTACTTCAATTAATTTAATTTGCATAAAATCAAATCAAAAACTTGAATGGTTAGTCTAATATAGGTCGGCACTGTGTTTATGAAAAACAAAGCATTATTCTAGATACAATTGTATTCATCGATAAGATGAAAATGAAATCACTTCCTATCCTTATCCTTGAAAACTCTTGATCAAAAATAAAACTAGTCATATTCTATGAAATGAAAGCAAACAATATAAAAACATCTATGATCCACTGCATGCTCAAATATTATTGTGAACATTCAATATAGGAAGATGTCGAAATCATCTTCTTGAAATGACTTAACATTAGATGTGATATAAGAAAGCATAATAAAAGCATGGAAAGGAAAACTTGCAACTACTATGTGATCTAATGCCTCTTAGGCAACCCAAATTGGAAGAACTACCTTCTTGGACTTGATGATCATGAGATTACACAATAGATGAAAGCTTAATCTAAAAAGCATGACAAAAGCATAAGGAAAGAAACTAAATCATTGTTTATTCTTAATGCCTCAAGCAACCAAGATTAGAAAATAGCTTAATGCTACCTTCTTGAGAAGCTCTTTAGAAAACACAGGGTTAAACAATGAATGTAAAGCTGAATCTAAGAAAGCATTGTAAAGAGATGTGAAAGAAAACTAACTTACTGTATGCTCTAATGCTTTAAGCAATCCGATTTTAGAAAATAGATAAAACACTACTTTCTTGAGATGCTCTTAGGAAACATAAAATTACACAGTGAAGTAAATCTACATTTGAAAAATAAATTAACATTTGCAATGGAAAGCTAAACTATTTGCATGAATCAAAGTAAAATAAACCAGTTAATCTTACAAATTTACAAAGGGATGCACATGGTTGATGGGGGCCCTTCCATTGTCCAATAGCATTTCAACTTGCAAAAATCACATTCTAAAATTCAATAATAGAAAAGAACCTTTTTTATTGATAAACTCACAACTTTACACAATAGAAATCTACACTCCTAATCTCATTACATCAATAGCTCTTCACTTTATATCCCATTTCATCTCAAGCCTTGTTACAAAACATTCGATAATTCTTTCTCTTCTTCTTCTCCTTTCACACCCCCATTTTCACCCCCTATGATAGGAGAAAACTTCCCCTATTTATACAAAAAGATGAGAAGCTATCTCATTAATGAGAGTCCATGAATCTCTCCCTATGTCTCTAGAGTTACAATCAAAATAGGAAATGATAAGACACGTCTTCTTAGAGTTCCAATACAAATAGGAAATGAGACACATATCCTTATGATCCCATGATCTTCTCCACTCAAATTCGAATTTGGTTTTGGGAGGCCACATAAAAGTCTTTTAGAAGCTTCCTTTTGACCTACACATATCAACAATCTCATCCCACTTGTTAGGTATAAGCATATGCACATTATTTTCTAATTTTTAACCATAAATTCATTTAAAAATGCTAAGAATTAATAAAGTTTGGAAAAACATAAATGTGACCCAATAATGATAATGGTAAGGTAAATGTAATGAGATAGAGGTAAATGTAATGAAATAGAGGTGGAGTGAAGGTGACAATATGGAAATATAAGTGAAAATGTAATGGAAGTGAATGGCAATTTCAAGGTCCAATAACAGGGAAAATTTTAAGGATGGAAATTTATCTTAAAGTTTAGAAACTTTGGTGAATCCAACTAGTCCATAATCTGAAATCTATAAAATGTTTGGAGATATTTTTGTAAAAATATTGAAATTTGTGATTTTTTACATAGTCTATATATAATTTTTTGGCAGTTTTTAGCGTAAAATAATTTCATTCTATAAAATTTGGGCGAATCATTTTTACAAAAAAATGGAAATTAGCGAATCTTTTTTTTGGAAAAAGTATAGAAAATTAGGCCATGAGCAAATATTAGCCCCTAAAATTTTCCTTGCCCAACATACCCCCCAACTAAAGCTATTGCATGTCCTCATGCAGTCTATTACATTAATTCTTTTAGATCCTTGAGCTTGGGCTTAACTTTGCATGATATCATTTGATAACTTCATACTTCTGCAAAGTCTTCTAGTTGAATTGCAACATGGTTGGTTCTTGTGCTACAACCATATTTTGTTCTTGCATTCATTTTTTATCTTTGAACTTTGCATAATGATAATTTGATTATTGTTGCAAAGTATATCTTTATTGGATTGCATCATAGTTGGTTCTTGTGTGACAACCATGGTTGTGTTTGTATCCAATTATCTTTTTAGTATTTTTATCAAGCCTTTGTATACTCATAACAATAATGTAATAGTTAATATCTTTTGAAAGTATGTGTGTTTTTGAATGTGATGTGAATATGGAAAAATATGAATATGAATGTATCCCCTACCCCCTCGCCCCCCCAATTGATGATATTGACAATTTTATGAGATGAGGAAGAGAATTGTTTGTTTGTTTGTTTGTTTTTTTGTTTTTGTTTTTGTTTTTTTTTTTCAAAAATTATCATTCTAGCTTTTCAAGGAATTTTATGATAAAATGTTAAAAAATGACATACCTTAACTTACCCTTTAAAAATGGATGAGCTTCATGTGTGGTGGCTGCAAAATTCTAATCATAATCTTCTTCAAGTCGCTGGACAAGTCATGGAAAAAAAAGAGACAAGATGACTTTTTATTGCTTTTATTAAAACTTGTTGAATTTGCTGCGGAATAATGTTGATTCTGCTACTGCCATATGATTCTGCAGCTGTTATTTGATTCTGCAGCTGTCATCTGATTCCACAACTGTTATTTGATTCTACAGCTGTCATTTGATTCCTTAGCTACCATTTGGTTCTATAGCTACATATCTTCTACATTTGCTTCAAAATGCTGAAAATGATAGTCTTCATGTCCTCAAAACTCATTGGCACAATTCCTACTATGTGAATAGATGTTCTGATGTCGAACATAGCATAAAATTATTGACTTAGTGGCTATTAATGAATGGCACTAGTTAACACGGGAACTCTCACCATTGATGACAATGAGAGTCAAGAAGCCCAAACACATCTTGCTAAGTACGAATAATTTTGTTGTTGTCGAGTACCTAGAAGATCCGATGAACAAGGGACATTGATGTATTCCCATTGTTCATCGACATGAGGACTTACCATTAACGCATGTAAGCCTCAAGGTGTTTTTGCAATGATTTTAGATTCAAAGGACTATGGACTCAATAATTTTCATTGAAGTAGGGCTTATTTGCGAAATGAAAATGATAGGAAAGAAAAATGAAAATGGAAGATGACAATGGAAAATAATAATGATAATGGGCAACAAGAATATCATTGAGCTTCTTGCTTTTATTTGTGGGTCAGGAGTAGACAAAAAGTAATGGGAAGTGTATGTGAATAAAAGAAAATGAACAACTGACTCTTGCTAGGAAAAATGACTGTGGCTTGCTTTGAATTGCTTGGTTGGATTTATAATTCAAAAGGGAGGAAAGGTAATAGTTTTGATAGATATGGACATGGACTTGTTCTTACGTTTCTCATGGAATTGTTCCTTTGAAGACCAATTGTGCGCATAATTAGTTTTCTTCAATGATCATTCGATCATCCCAAAACTCAACATAAAGAACATAAGTGTGTTCAAGAAGAAATGACCAGTTCCTTTCTGATTCTTACACAATGTCAAATGAAACAGAGTAAGAAAAATCAAAAGTGTTATATTTATTCTAATTCATGATATTGATAACAATCCATTTTTAAGAAATAACCATGAAAAATAAATTAACTCCTCGTTTTCGGATGACTTCATGCATTGTGCTCAGTAAAACGATTGGCATCACAAAGATTCACTGTCTCCTGCAAGTGAAAACTTCATAGAAAAATACACAGCAACAATATTAATGCCAAATGTTCAGAAATCATTTAAATAATTTTCCAATTGTTCCGCAAGCCATTATTGAACATCCCAAAAGAGCCAGAGAACTGAGGTAGAGTGTTTCAACTGTCCACGTGCAATCTCAGACATATAAGCTGGCACAAGGGTAATAGTTAATTCGATTCCAAATCCATCAAGTAGACGGGCCAATACCATTAACAATATAATTGCATCACGCAAGTGACAGTCAAGATCAACAAATTGCGCAGAGGATGAAAGAGACAAAAGTTTAAATCAATTTGGATTCTTTGATCATGTACCATATGGATTAAATGCCACAACATAATTTCATTTTGAGTTGCATTCTTCCACCTTGTTGAAACCGTTCACTGTGTATATATAAAAATTGTTTTTTTCTTCTCACGCAGACAACAAAATAGGGCTCTGGAGAATGGAAAAATTCTCTTAATTGGTTGCAAAATCCAGAAAATGGTTTCTAGGTTACCTAATTTCCCCCGTTTCGGAAAAAACCCACGTCTTGGATTTTGCAAATTTGCCCTGTTTTATTCAAAAGACATGTTTTAAAACCGTTTGTCAAAATAATTACGTTTTCTAGAAATGTTCTGGCAACCAAAATCAATTTCTAGTGGTTGGATTTTTTGATTTGCAAGTTTTGAAGGTTGGGCTTATGGCTGTGTGGATGTCTTCCAGCAAAGGAAAGTGGAAGATCTAACTATATGAATCGTACTATTGACAATTCTGGGGCACTCGAAATCTGGAATGAGATAAAAGATGGGACAATGCTTTGAAGAAACCGAACCAGTGAATCTTGATCACAAAGTTACCAATCCAAAGATATGCCCAAGAAATCTAACCGCATCATTTTTGTATCCCCATAGAAAACTTATGCATTACAGAGGTAAGGATCATCATTTTTGCACATGAATTTGCAAGTCTTGCAACATTCTTCTGAGGTTTTGACTTTCAAATCATAACCCCCAATTGATCGCCTTTCTCAGAACTCCTGGTGTTTAACTCTGCTACAACATTTTTAGGCGTAAATTAAATTGAATTCTATCAGCAAATTGGCAGTCACCATACATGCAGTTGGTATTGAAGGATTTGAAGAGCTATGTGGTTGTTGTTTACGTTTGGTTGTTTTTGTTTTATTTGTTTTATGTGTTTTGTTATTATTTTTTTTTAAACATAAAAATTCTTTTTATAATCCTCCAGATCACACAAAGCGCGGGAGGAGAGAATACTTGAGAAATTATTGAATGATTATTTTTTTTTAGATGTAAGAAATAAGGTCTCCTAATTACACTTCCCCGACAACGGCGCCAAAATGTTCAGTCAATTTAATGTCTTAAATTGTGAACATAAATTATCAACCAGGGTTAGTAAACTGATGAAGTGTGGTGTGTTGAAAATGGCAACAAGAAATGCTAAAAATAGCCTTGCTATAAATAGCAATTTTGGTACCAGTGTTGGACTTAGCAGAAAGGAATGAAAAATGGAAGTGATATAAATAACATTGCTAAAAATAACAGTTCGGGATATATTCCAATTTTAGTTAGTCCCTGAACTAAAATTGAGAAGTAAAATTCAAATTTAATCTTAGCAGCGGTTTGTGAAATAATTAATTAATTCATCTTGAGTTAATTAGTTGTAGGAAATCAAGCATGAAGTCTATGTGAAGACATGCAACAGTTTATCCATTGATTGAGGAAGTTATCCCTCGATTAAAAGAGATTAGGATGAGTTGTAATTTGAGTTGTAATTAGTTGGCTCAGTTAACTAAGTCAAGTCTAGTTAGATTAATTCAAACAGTTTGTTGAATTAATTGTGAGTTTAGTTAGTTAATGCTTGCATGCATGTAACTGCTGCACTTAAGATAACTGAATATTCTCTCATAAATAACTCATGCATGTCAGTTCTGTCAGAGACCCAGTTGAGATTGAAAGAGGGACAATGTATTATCAGTTGGATGATTTTTTCCTATAAAGGAAACTCATTCATGTAGAAGGATTCATCTCCTTCAGGGTTGTGCAGTTAATTCTGAGCCAAGTGAGCAGTGTGAGATGGGAATTCACACAAGTGGAAGCACTGGACCCTAGGAAAAACTGTGCAAGGAAATATGAGGCTTGGAGGGTAGAGAAGAAGGTTGTGAGAGTATTTGACTGTCTATGAACAACATTGTTTGATTACAGAGAGAGCAAGATAGCTTGAGAGCTTATTCTTTTTGCAACTTGAACAAGGTTTCTACTTGTATGATAATACAGAGATTAGGGTTTTAAGCTGAGACTTTCCCTGGGTTATTTCTTCTGTGTTATGTGTGATTGATTTCTCATTCTCAATTATATGTGTTCTCTTGATCTTGCTCAATTCGATTAAGCTTCCGCATAGTTTTTTGTAGAAGTAGATCTTGTATTTTGCTTTAGTCTATTGCATAATTTGTTGATCTACAGTGGGAATTTCTACATGGTGCACAATATGTGCTTCGTTAACCTTGTTTCTTACTTCGTTGAGTATGTTTTTGTATTGTTTTGAGGGTTTTGTATTTTATGCTTAATGGTTTTAATGGATGTTAAATATTAATGATCAACTAAGTCTAATGGATGTTTAATATAAAAACTAATTTCCAAGAAGAAAGAAAAGAAAATGTACTTCAACTAATTTAATTTGCATAAAATCAAATCAAAAACTTGAATGGTTAGTGTTATAGACATTTTTGGGCACTTCAACCCCAATCATAAATGTCCATAAACTGAGGGCTCCTAAGTCCCTAAAAGTGTTGCTTCACTGCCTAAAGGAACAAGGTCAACTGATTACATCATCTCCCAGA